>CM047871.1:27892145-28034822 GCA_026212405.1 Petrea volubilis
AAAATACCCTTTTTAATTTCAAATTTTTAAAATAACCCCACTTTTCTAAAATATTTCAAAAATACCCTAAGCCGAACTCTCAAAGCTCGGTTTTACTGTTCATGTGGGCCGGCGTAATTGCTTTAAAAACCCACTTTATTCTTTATATCATTAAAAACCTATTCCAAAGTATTTTTGATCATTTTAGCCATTTTAATTAAAAAACTAGCTCTAAAAATATGTTTAAAAAATAGAAAACGTTACAAACCATCTATTCTCATTAAATAAACTCAAATCTTAAATTTTTAATTATTTATTACTTTTTTCTTAAATTTGTATGTTAAATCAAGTAAAACCCCAGTGTCTTATTGGTATCAGAGCCATAAAAGAGCCATAAAGATCAATAAAAATTATAAAATATGGAATATTTAAAATTATTAAAAATGATCAATTATAAATCTTTTACTTATTAAAGAGCTATTTATTTATTTACAGAAATAAATGATAAAGAATTTTGTGATAACATAAATATAGAAAGTTTATCTTGCGATTTCTCATGTGATGAAACTGATTGGCAGTTATCTTCACCATGAGAATAGACTGTTTCGACACACTAAAAGGTATCCAAAGGTAGAGAAGTACTACAAAATCTTGATGTCTCTAAAGAAAGAAGATAAGGCACATAAAGATGATGAAATAAGAGCATTGTACTATAGAAAGTTAGAAGAATATAAAAATCGAGAGCTGTAATGATTCTACTTAGCAATGCCTAATTATACATTACATAGGCTCCAAGTAGAATTGTATCTATATCAAAAGGAGTTGGATTTTATTTTTAGAAAACCAACTTATCATAGAGGAGATGCTTTTAGAATTGATTTTTTGAAAAAGCAAAATAAACAAATAAATGAAGGACTTGATATTCTAAGTCGCTTATGAAGACAAATAAACATCTTAAACGATGGATACATAATATAAATCTAATTATAAGCCTAAATATAATTTTGAAGAATATAATCGAGAATATGAACACATTAAAACAAAAGAGAATAAGCAAAAATACAAAGTTGCAAACAAAAGATAAAAGCTACACAACAAAATGCTCAAATAGCTTGGAATAAATATAAAAATATAAATGGATAAAATAAATAAAAATATTGAGGAATTAAATACAGGAATGAATAAATACTTGAGGCATTATATGTTCTAACTCAAGAACTTAAAGAATTAAAAACAGAGGTTCAAATCTTAAAAATTTGTAATTCAAATCTGAAGATCTAATAAAAAATACTTGTCTTAAGAAAAATAAATTTGACAAGAAATTGAAAGAAAGAGAAATTATAATAAAACCAATAAAACTAACAAAGAAATTGTGCATCTAAATTCGTTTGATGCATATATGATTAATGTTAAATTACCTAAAATATTAGTTGAAGAAGAAGCTCTTAAAAAGGAAGAAAAAGGTAAAGATATTGCTACATCATCTAATCCACCTAAAGACCAAGATTCGGAATCAGAAACAGATAAAGATGAATGAAATTAATGAATTAATAGATCAATTTGAAAAAATAGATCTTTCTGAAATAGAGGAATATGAAGTATTAGTTAACACTAATAATACAACTGGAGGCCCAAGTGGTACAATAAAACCAGAAGATATGGAAATCGAAGAATCAGAAATGATGCCTATTCCTAAATATAGAAGGCAATATTATGATCACATAAAGAATAATAAATCTCATAAACAATTCAATAAATTTACTCCGGATACTAATTATGGAAAACCTATAAATCATGGAGGTTCTAAGTTAAATATAGATTGCAAAGAAGATACTAAAAAGGCTATAATTTAATGGGCAAATACTATGAAAGTTTTTCTTTTTATATAACGCCGATGATACATGGACATCAACAGGCAAGTAGATTATTTAATTGCTACATTTGATGGTATTGTTTTCAATTGGTGGCAAGGATTAACGGAAATATTAAAGCTATAATAAAAAGAAATGTACAACCTAAATTAATAGATAATACTGATAGAGGAATAGAAATCTTAGTTGCTTATCTTTCTGATGAATTTCTAGGAGAACAGTGGTATGACCCTGATAAAGAAAGCACTAAAGAAAAAGAAGAAGCTAGAACTAATTTAATAATCTTAGAATATGTAGTATGAAGCATTTAAAACAATATACTTGCGAATTTAAAGAATACTATTATACTCAATATTATAGTAATGAAGATCAGAGTATATATCTCAATATGTATTTTTTAAAACTTCCACATCCTTGGAATAAATATATAATGAATAAATGGAAGGAAGAAAATAAAGATTCAACTTCAACTTTAGGAAAACGAATTAGTTTTCTCTTTTCAGAGTTGAGTAAATTATGTAAATCTCAAGATTTATATAGAAGAACTAAAAAAATTTCACCTTTATATTGTAATGAATTTGAAGTACCCAGTCAATGGGGATGTAATAAAGAAAGAATTAATAAAAAAAAAAAAAGAAGATTTCATAAAAAGAAGTATAAAAAATATACTAATTTTCAAAAGAAAAATATAAAACTAAAAAGAAGATATTTTAAAAGAAAACCTAACTTTAAAAGAAATAAAATCTTTCACAATGCCAATGTTGGAATTGTGGAGAAATTGGACATAAATCACCTGAATGTAAAAAACCTAAAAGATTCGAAGCATAGAAGCCGAATTTATAGAACTTCAAGATGAATTATCTGAAGTTTCAAATATAGAAAATTATTTAGATAAGGAAATATATATTGAAGAAGAAACTTACTCTAGTCATTCTGAAAATGAATAAAGATATAATTGAAACTGAAGATTCTGATAAAGAGGTAGAAACATATGAAGGATCTGAAGGTTATGCTCAATGAATAACCTTTGATCAAGAAATATTAGTAAAAATAAAAGGTTTAAAACTTGATGCAATAAATCCTACTAAAAGTATTTTTAAGTCTTTTGGTGATTTAATAAAAGAGAAAAGATAAATATATATGATTATCATGAAGTTGAAAAATCTATAAATGTTGAACATACTAAAGGGCAAATTAGGTTAAATTTGCTTACAAAATCCTCAATAAATCAAGCTTTAAATAAAATCAAAAATAAAGAAGTAAGAAAGAAGATAAAATATGTTTATCTTGGTAGAATTCAAATTCTAGTTAAAGCCTTATTTAGAGATGGCATAGATAGTCCTATGGTTATTTCACTTCATGACCAAAGGTTTACAGATGCTAAAAATAGTCATTTAGGAACAGTTGAAGGAAATTTAATATATTCACAATTTCGCTTTGATTGTTATCCAAAATATAGTGTTGATATAAATGATCAAAATATAAATGATACTTTAAGTTTACACTTTCAACTTTTGAAAGATTTAAAACTTAGAGATAAAAGTCAAGCTTTTACCTTTTACTATAGAGCAATTTATGCTTTTACTAATAGTAATTATGGTAAAATATATCAAGATAAATCATATATTGAAATTGATAATGAATGCAGGGAAATAACAACAATAAAGTTACCAATGATAGAAGAAATTAAAGAAATCAAAGATTATGAAATTAAAATAAATAGAAAACCCATGTTAGAATATGGATCTAGTAGTGGTACCATACCACAAATAGATTTTGAAAAAAATACTATATCTAGAAAAAGTGTTAGTAAGTCGTTGCTTACTAATGTTGAATTTACTAGACAAGATATAACCAATACAATGATTATAAATGCTAAATATTTTAATGGTCAAGAATATATTGAAGGACCAAATATATTAATTGATATAGGAGCTAGTGGCAATCACCTTGCAAAACATAAAAATAAAGGTTTAATTGCAAAGGTTGCTTCTACAATATTTCAATATAAAAACTTTGAAGGTCAATTAATAACTTGTGATCAAGAGGTACAAGTTTCAATAATTTTTGAAGAATTATGAATAATTGTATCTTGTTACATAGATAGTGATATGGCAGGAGACTATTACGATATAATTCTAGGTAATAGTTTCTTAAATCAATGTGATTACTATAAAATAGAGAAACATGGAGTTACATTACAAATAGGAAATATAAAGATCTTTTGTAAAAAACATGAAGGGAATTAATTTTCCTTTAAGTGTCTTTGTACAAATAACAGTACAAGATACTAATATAACAACCTGCGCCTTAATAGATAATGGTTCAGAAATAACTTTGTTTAAATCCTTTCTCTATACTAAATGGCAAGAGAATGGGAACATAAAGATAAAGGGTGTTACGGGTCAAGCCGAACACATTAATAAAAAGGCTGATAAAGTAAATGTTATATTAGGAAGTAAAATTATTACTATAAATACTATATATGACTATAACTCTCTTGAAACTGATATATTGTTAGGAAATAATTTCTTACAACAATTTCAGTTTTATTCACAGAATCTTTATTCTGTTATTCTAAAAACTAAATGTAATCATTATTTAAAATTATCCCGAATAAATGAGCCCTTCAGAGTTCAGCCAGCGAAGCTTGGTGGACCGTATGAAAAACTTTCAATAAAAATACACAAGATAACACTAAAACGGATAACTCTAGAAGATGTAATAAAACAGCTAAAAGAAAATTATAATGATCATCCTTTGGCTTTTTATAAAGAGTCAGATTTATAGGCAAAAATAGAACTAACTGAAAACATAGTTATAAAAGAAAGACCTATGTTATATATAGAAAAGGATAGAAAAGAATTTGATAAATAAATAAATGAATTATTATATAAAAATCCACCTTTGATTAGAAGAAGTAATAGTCCTTTTAGTAGCCCAGCTTTAATTGTTGAAAATGAAGCTGAGAAAAAATGAGAAAAACCTAGAATGGTAATAAATTATAAAGACTAAATCACTTTACTAGGTCAGATAGTTACTGTCTCCCCAATAAAGAAGTTTTACTAAATCTTGTTAAAAGAAAGAAATATTACTCTAAATTTGATTGTACTTCGGGTTTTTGGCAAATAAAAATGGAGCCTGAAAGTATACAATACACAGCATTTAGTTCCCCTCAAGGACAGTTCGAATGGTTAGTTATGCCATTTGGATTAAAAAATGCACCTTCTATCTACCAAAGAAGAATGGATAAAATCTTTAATAAATATAAAGATTTTCTTGTTGTTTATGTTGATGATGTTTTCATTGCTTCTAATACTTTAGAAGAACATAAAACTCATCTATTACAATTTGCTAAAACTTGTAAAGAAAATGGTATAGTCCTATCTGAAAGAAAGGCTATAATTTGTAAAGAAGAAATTGAATTTCTATGGTTAAAATTGAATAAAGAAGGAATTAAACTCCAACCCCATATATCTAAGAAAATTTGTGAATTTCCTGATAAATTGAAAAATAAAAATCAAATTGAAAAATTTCTCGATTGTCTAAATTATGCTGAGGGATTCATAATAAATCTTGCTAAAAAGAAGCATGAGATTCAAAAATTGCTTTGAAAAAATAATAATAAAGGATGGAGCAATCAACGTACAGAGATTGTTAAAACTTTAAATGAAGAATGTAAAACTTTGCCAGAATTAAAACTTCCTGATAAAAATGATAAATTGATTATACAAACGGATGCGTCAGATCTATATTGGGCAGCATTACTTAAAATCGATCTCAATGAGATATGCAGGTATACAAGTGGTACTTTCGGTCAAGCTGAGGTCAATTATACAACCCATGAGAAAGAACTTCTAGCCATTATAAAAGGAATTCAGAAATTCTCTCTCTTTCTATATCAAAAACCTTTTAAAGTTCATACCGACAATACCCAGATACAATCCTTGGTTTTCAATAAATTACCAAATACACCCCAATACAGAAAGCTACATAGATGGCAAGTTTTCCTTTCCTTTTACAGTTTCAAAATAGAGTATATAAAAGGTTCAGAAAATTTTCTAGCCGATTTCATTTCTAGAAATACAAAATTTGAAAACGGATGAGTTCTCCAACTCTAAAATGGATGAGAAGGGTGTGCATTTCCCTATAAATGCAAATAGAGTGATTGTATGCACTATACATACAGCTAGTCCACTATCTAATGGTTGGTGGTAAAGACTTTTCAAATCCGTTGATGGGTGACAATTTCTCAAAAATTGTGTTGATGATACAGATCATCTTATAAATTCTTATTTTTCTGCAGGAATAAAATAATAAAGAAAGATGGATCTTAAAGAGCTAAAGAATGAGATAGACGATATTGTCTTGGTCTGTCAAGACATTCTTGACAGTAATAAAGCTCTGAAAGATTTGATAGAATTAAATTTTAAAACAGTTACAGATATCTCTCAAGAAGGACTTAGGAGAGCCCTTTTCCTTCAAGAAAGTCTAGATTTGTTCCTTGAATCTAGAAATAAAGAAAAAGAAAAAATGAGTGAAGCTGAAAATGAGAGTGATAAAAGGGAAAGCAATAAAGGTAAAGAAAAAGCAGAGTCTTTTGGAAGTCAAGGTACTAAACCAGTATCGGATAAAGACTTTTTAGACTCCATGAAAAATAAAAAAAAAATTTCTAAATCTCAAAGTGATGCTGAATTCATCGAAATAAAAATCAATAAACCTGAAAGCTTCAACAACAGGGGATCCACTGAAGAATTTGTTCCTACAATTAAATGGGAACGAGAATATAAAGAAGTTGCTGAAGAAGCCTATAGATGGGAGAATTCCAGGACGCTATTCTACTCTAAAGGATATAGGGTTCATCCAAGAATCACCGCCATATTTGGAGCTGATCCTCATAAAGTTTTTCAGCTTGCAAACTATGGATTTCTAGATCTGCTATATGTTGGAAAAGATCTAAAGGAAATTTCAGAATTTGATGACCGCTTTAAATCCCAGGTCAGTCAAGTTTCTAGAATTAGAGAAGTCGTACTCAAGTTCTATTCTATAGCTCCAGAACCTGAGATGCGCATTTGGCATGAAGTCCAACACATGATTACAATAGATGTTATAACTACAGATTGAAACTGGTATAAAGAATTTTCGATCTTTCAAGTTCACCAGTTCATGGATCACAGAGAGAAGAGCCATGGGCATTAAAGCCATTCAATCCATTGCTGAGTCTCTATGGGAGCGACAATATGAAACTCTCATGCAAGCCAACAATTGGATATTACTAAAGAAAGGAGGACAGATAAAATCTCCATTACTAAAGGAGTTCCTCACTAAATTTTTCAGACATGAATTTTATTGCACAGAGACTACAAGAAAGAAAGCTTGCAGAATGATTGGCTGTTGTAAATCATGATGTAAGCGCTTACGTCAATGCGAGGAGTGACGGATGCCATGACTTCATCATCCACTAAAGAATTATGGCAAACAGCTGTGGAAGGCAGCTTTTGACTTCTGAGGCTAAAGATGATAAAGATCCAACTCATAAAGAAAGAGACAGTGGACGCCAACTAAAACTTTGAAGTCCGAATAGTTAGATTTCTAGATCTATAAATTGTACTTAGATTTCATTTGTAAGGCATTCGAAAAACACACATTCAAAAATTCAGACTGATTCTCACTCTGAAAACTATCCATAGAATAGGAAACCAGCTTTTCTAGATCTTTGTAACCATCTTCTAAATCATGTTTGTATAAATCCTTTTTGAAGGAAATAAAACCAGTTTATTTTCATAGATATTCAAGTTTAGAATTCTTTCTATATAAATCTTTTAAACTTGTATTTCTCCTAAAGTTTCCAAAATTCGATAACCCTACGAAGGCCGTAGTGATTACACCGTTGGAGACAGTAGCCGTTTGGAACCGTAAGTCCCATGAAGCCAGGAGGGCGTTTGGGCGAAAACCAGTCAGGCTTGTCAAGGTGATTGAAGACGAGTCCGGAAGGAGGATTAAAGAATTAAGGACATCTAGGAGGTAATATACTTTTAAAAGATTTAAATAGAAATATTTTTCTACTTGATGTTATGAAAGTATATGGTTTTAGAGTACTTCATCACTTATTTATGAGATTTGTGCAAATGTATGATGGTTTTGATAGTTAAGATATAAAATTATGGGAAAAGACTTTGATATCATAAAAAAACCAATTTAAAAGAAAAAATAATACTAAAAAGAAAATAGCAATTTTAAAACCACTAGAAGATCTACCTGAAGAGTTAAGAATTCTTATTGCAACATATAATAATAAAGAAGATTATGTGTTTGATCTAATCAATAAAACCATAAATCACGAAATTCTTAAAAATTATGTTAGACAATTAGAACAAATAGACAGAGAGCTAAAAGAACTTTCAACATCAGATAGAACATTAGAAAATTATATTCTTATGAATTGTAAAAATTTAGAAGGAATAAGATTAATAAAATTTATATATGACGAAAATTGGGACATACCATATTTTTTCTAAAACCTTAGAGGTATAAAGTCATAATAAAGTAAAATGTTTGATATAAAAATAAATAAAGAAACTTTAAATAGTAAAACTACTATTTAAATAGTAAAATTACTATTCAAAAGGGGTAAAATAAAAAACCTTTTTAAAAGGAGGATATTTTAAAAATACATATTTAAAAATAGGGCAAATTAAAAATTAGATCACGACTTGACACCAGCTAATGAAAAATAAACCCCCCGTCCCGTTTTTATCGATAAATAATAAATTTATAATTTAGCATACCCGTTTTATGTAGTTCGTTAATGACATCACAATGAAATATTAAAATTGTATATTGAATTTCTTTCTTCTTTTTTTTCTTTTTTGAACTCAAATTGTATATTGAATTTAATAATGTTCTCTGTTAGGTAGTTCATTGAGCGGGCAAAGTCATGTCAGATGTGGTGACTAGTGAGTATGACTAATTAAACTACGAATCTGATGGCTATGCACGTAACTCAAAAAGAGCATAATATATAAAATTTAAAAAAATAAAATAAATATATTGCCATTCTAAATAAACTAAAATAAAATAGTTCTTATTTACGTTTGACAACTAGTGCAAGTTTTATCTCTAGCACTCTCGCTTATCTAAATGTTTGGGTCCAAAAATAAAATTTTGAAATCAGATTCAGAGTAGGCTGATATTAGGTCATTTTTGCCATGCCAAAATGAATTAATTGGGCCCAAGTCATTTCGACTCACAATGAACATCCCGCATTAGAGGCTCGGACCCAAAATGAATAAGAGGCCCATGGCCCAGCCGGCCAAGAATATAAAAGTATAAAATAGAAAATAGAAATAATAATAAATTTAAATTCAAAATCCCTTATGATTAGGGGTTGTTAGAAGGGAAATAACAGAATGACTAAGAATAGGCATGGTGATATCTACACACGCCTAAAATAAAGGCCATGTGATGCTAAAATTTGAAATTTAAGTAAGATGGTATAAACTGCCACATCAAGAAGCTAGGACGGCCATTCATTTTCTAATGGCCAAATTTGAGTAAACTCCAAGAATAAAGGATGGCGGTTGCAGTTTGAAGCCTATAAAAAGGAGCCGCATTCACCATTCGACAAACAACGTCAATCAATCAAATACAACAACACTTCTCTGAATCAAGAAGTCCACACTTCTCTGATTCCTTAGCTTAAATGAACAAAGAATAACTTTAGTTCAAGTAGGTATAAAATCGTTGCGGGGTGTTTGTAGCCATATCTCATTCGGCTCGAAGTGAGGGTATCAATGCACTCATTCCGTAATGTCACGAGGTCGTAGCCATCACTCACTCGGATTGGGCCCGGTTCGAGGTGAGATATCAATGTGACGGAGTGGTATCCAGCATTCATATCGAGTGCATGCATGAAGAGGAGTACAGACGGAGTCAAGCACTGCTCGTCGGAGTGATCAGCCTTTGAATACAACCACAGGTAGATATGGCCAGAGTCATCAATGTGACCCATTTGTAGCTAGAGTTCTTAGGGACTGCTCAATGTATCTTTGTCATAGATATGGCCCTAGTCATCAATGCGTGTGTCTGTAGTCGAGTCCTGTAAAGTCTGTGTGGCGAGTAGCCATAGTCTTCGAATATATTTTCTCTTCGATTCAAATCCTTTCGACCCTTTTCGATTCCGAGAGTGTTAAATTGTTAAAGTCCTACATTGAGTTGTAGGTAAGTAGAACCTCAGGGGCAGTGTTTGCCTACTCCGATTCAATCGTTTTTTAGATAGAAATCTTGGGCGCACTACATTATTTTTTCACTTTGAATCACATCATTTTCACTTTGAACCACAAGACTTCCACTTGTGTGTTCCTGCACACTGGCACGCCCGCACCCGAATACGAGAGAGAGCCCACTTCAAATAGGCTACTTTCCAATCGAACTCAGTCAGTTCGAACCCTGAGCGGCCACTTTGGCGCGGCCAGATCAGATTTATGCAAACATATCTTTCTGGCATGCCCAGTAGGACAACATTTCAGTTTTTGAAAAGGTTTTGTCAACATTTAGGTCTTAGGAAGCACGTTTTATTTCGGTCAATTGCATACTTGCATTCTGTATTGAAAAATCACAAAAAACTGAAAATTAAAATTCATAAACAGCAAGTCATGGCACCACCACGCTTAAGGAGCCAAACTCGAGTTGACCTCGGTTCAAACAGTAGAAGCGAGGCATCCAGTGATCAGAAAGAAGAGACGAGTGGACATAATCCACCTCCCAACGTTTAGTCTATCATTGACAGGCTCAAGCGAAATCAGAAAGTGCCTGAAAAGGCGTCGATTCAAAAAGCACTCGCCTTGCTGGCCAGAGTGGCCAATTGTGGCGAAGACGCTTTATATGTGATGGAAAAGTGGATCTTAGAATCTAATCGGAGATTGATAAAAAGACAACATAGAGAATAATCGGAGAAGGCCGAACATATGACCACTATGTTAGAAGTGCTCCGAGTAACAGATCCTCATTACGGAATGAACTTGCGCAACATGGCGGCAAGAATGGACAGCATTCCACCGGTGAGAGAACCTCCGTGATGAAACGAGGCTGAACAACATCACATGCCTGACCTTACTAATACACGGCCAGAACGATTGAACATTGGAGGTAATGATCGCCGTGAAAGATACCCCAACATTGATACTGGCAAAAGAGTGACGTTCGAATCCACGGGAATACTCTTGGAAAGAGAAGGATCAAGCTCCAGGAATCATTTTGACGGGCCTGGAATCCCCTATGCAATGCCATATATGGCGGAAAGATCCCAACCTGCCACCAATTGAAATGACAACACAGTCGTGTCTCGACAAGAGATACAAGAAATGTTGCGATAGGAATTAGCTAGGCATAAATGATCAACCTCGCCACCCAGGTATTCTCGCCCGTATCCCCCTCAAGTTGACACGATTCCTTTTCCCCTAGGGTTTAGGGTTCTAATTTTTACCTTGTTTAATGAGGATGGGTCACAAACCACAATTGAACACATTGCTAAATTCACCACACAATGTGGCGAGATTGGAATGGACGGTAAACTAAAATTACATTTATTTCCAAATTCCTTAAATGGAGAAGCTTTTTTGTGGTACATAAGACTCAGACCTAGGTCTGTTCCCGACTGGCCAACAATGGAGAATCTTTTCCATAGTCATTTCTATCGACTACCCCCTGAGGTATCCATATCGGAATTAACCAATATGAGACAAATGCTCGGGGAGTCAGCCGAAGAATATATGGGGAGATTCGTCCGGGCCAGACACTTTTGCCCAGTGATCATAGCCGAAGAAAGTTACATAAGTTTAGCCATAGGAGGCATGCACCTCGAATTAAAAAAGAAAATGTTTGGCCAATAATTTGCCTCGATCTTCGACTTAATTAGGCATGTCACTGAGTATGAAAAACTGTTAAGAGAAGAGAATCGAAGAAGTCATCACGGCAAGGCCACTCACTATCAAGTAGGCCTAGCCGAAGTTCAAAATGACTAAGTCAGTGTCGAAAAAGACCAATGGGAGAACGAAGTGGGCCTAGCCCAAGTCGTTTGCCAAAAGAACACGGTCTGCCCGGCTTTGATAAAGCCGAGGGCATTATAGCCTCACATCAAGATGCCTCCTAGCATGCTGAATAAGCCAAAGTTCCGTTCTGATACAGAAAGGCGCTATGGTTTTGATGTATCGAAAACAGAGGCTATTTTTGATCACTTATTGGCTGATGGCAAAATCAAAGTGCCAAATGATCATAGAGTGCCAACGGCCAAAGAGCTGGAAGGCAAGACACACTGCAAATTTCATAATGCATGGACTCATAACATCAATGATTGTCTGGTTTTCAGGTGGATGATCCAGAGCTGCCTAGACAACGGCACATTGCGCTTTCTGCCGGAATGGATGAATAAGAAAATGGGAATTGACAAAGAGCCATTCCAGGCGGAGGGAGTAAACATGGTCAACATTCAGGATGACCCAGTCGAAAAGGAAAACCGGTAGCATGAGTAAGCAATGACTCAGTCAGAATGGCAATTGGGCCTTTGCGTCAGATGCCATTTCGAAATGGCAACAATGCCATGGGTCTATCCAGTGGGAGCTTATTATCCTTGGGCCAATCCCATGGCCATCTTTTTCATGGTTCCACAACCGCCTATGGTGACATATCTCCTTCAAATGCTCGGGGGGCAGTGTGTGAATGGCGATCCAGCACACCAAAATTGGAACAAGAGAAATCGAAGTGCTCCCCGAAGGGCCGACAGGAGTGATAAGAGGAGGGCACCCTCTAGCCCACCTCGAAGACGTGAACCAACTCGAGAATCGGTTCATTCCAGGTTCATTAAACCACCAGCAGTCCAAGAAGGACGCTGGACGACAGTAAGATATCCTAAGTTTCCTAGCGGAAGAAGTCCTCGAGAGATGACGCAAACACAGTACCGGAGATACTTGCAACAACGCAAGGAAGCTAAAATACTCAAAAAGGAAACAACGAAACCTGTCAAGGGTAAAACAGTGATGTCAGCAGAGCCAAAAAGCCAGAAAGTCACCCCGACCGACATTCAATCGAAGAGAAAGATGGCTGATCAAATGATGTTGGAAAGTGATGAATCAAAGAACGATGTCCTAAGCAGACCAAATGATGTCGGAGAGAAGGATCTACTGAGTGAATGGATCATAAAGATGGAAGAACTCAACCAGGTCGACAAAGAGTTGCCAATGGAAATCACAGACATACCATCATCCAGTGGCGATGTTGTCAACATGGAATGCAATATGGTATGGGCATTCCCTTCCGATACTAATGCTAACAATGATTCTCAGGATAACATAGGTGTAAGAAGTGAAGTCTGGGATGACAGTGAGCCTGTGGCTTTCTTTATGAACAATTCCGAACAGACAATCCAGAAGAGTAAGACAGTTGAAGAGATCAAGGCTTTGTTCCAAAAGCCGCCACCAAGTATGGCGAAACATGTAAAGCCTCTCTTCGTGGTTGGCCATCTCGATGGCAAACCTATTAGAGGAATGCTAGTGGATAATGGAGCCGCAGTGAATATCATACCCCTCCAGACCATAAAGCGCATAGGAAAGGAGAAGGATGATCTTCTCAAGACAGATGTGGTGATCATCAATTTTGCAGGAGGAAAAGCAGACATTATGGGTATACTGCTAATCGAAGTAAGTATCGGGAATAAGATAGTCACTTCTGCCTTTTTCGTTATTGACGCGAAGACTTCGTACAATACTTTGCTGGAAAGGGATTGGATTCATTTCGCCATGTGCATCCCTTCGACCTTATACCAGTTTTTAGTATTCTTGAGAGATGGCGAGAATGAACCAGAAATAGTGAAGGAAGAAGAGAGGCCGTTCACGGTTAATGTGAATGTAGTAGAAGCCAGGTACTACTCCGACAATATCGGACCCTATAGGTTTATCGGACAGGACAAATATGGCCGTCCGCTTTGTGCCACTTCGTCCGTGGCGCCAGTTAGTTTAGAGGTAGCAATGACTGAAGAGGTTAGCAGGCTTGTAACATCGAAGAGAGGCCGCTTTCTACTTTTCAAAATGTTGATCATGAATAACGTCGATATAGATGAAATTGTAATAATTTCGGATAGCACCAGATCAGAAATAATAAATAAAACTTTGGCCTTATTGGCCAAGGACCTATCCGATTACTATAATTGTAATGCGGATGTAATCTATGAACATGATCAAGATCTCAATTCGACAGATGAGATCACATTAAGAGAGTTGAGTGCCACTCCGGCAAAACTCGATGACGTTAGGATTCAGGTTCAGGATCCTGTCATCGAAGTGGAGCTTGGCAATGAGAACGATCATAGGCTCACATACATTAGTGCTTTATTAAACCCTGAAAACAAAGAGGCCATGATCAATATACTTAAACAACACAAAGACTGTTTTGCATGGAATTACGATGAAATGCCCAGCCTTAGCAGGGACTTGGTAGAGCATCGAATACCCATTTTGCCTGGGTTTATGCCTCGCAAACAACCTCTTCGGCGCATGTCCGACGAAGTTTGCGTGTTAATCAAAGAAGAAATTCAAAGACTTCTTAAAGCAGACTTTATCGAAGTGGCCAGATACCCTGAATAGGTGGCCAATGTCGTGCCAGTCATAAAAAAGAATGGCAAACTGAGAATTTGCATAGATTTTAGGGACTTAAACTTGGCATCTCCAAAAGATGAGTATACCATGCCAATGGCCGACATGTTGATAGATGTCGTTGCAGGACATGAGTTTCTAACTCTTGTCGACGGCAATGCTGGATACAATCAGATCTTCGTAGTCGAAGAGGACATCCCGAAACTGGCATTCCAATGCCCGGGGGGCATTGGTACCTTTCAATGGAAGGTTATGCTGTTTGGCCTTAAAAACGCTGGAGCTACATACCAGCGAGCTATGAATTGCATCTTTCATGACTACATGAATGACTTCGTCAAAATCTACATTGACTATCTCATTATTAAATCTACAAGCTTTGCTCAGCATTTAGAGCATCTGGTTAAGGCCTTTGAGAGGATGAGAAAATTTCAGTTGAAGTTGAATCCGCTGAAATGCATGTTCGGAGTGGCCATAGGCCATTTTCTTGGGTTTTTAGTGCATAAGAAAGGAATCAAAGTGGAAGCAAACAAGGCAAAGGCCATCCTGGCCGCCTAGCCACCTCGAACTAAGAAAGAGCTTCCACAGTTTTTTGGAAAGGTCAATTACTTAAGGAGGTTTATTTCGAACCTTGCAGGCAAAACCAAAATTTTCTCACCGTTATTGAGGTTAAAGGACCATGACCACGTCAAATGGTCAGAAGAACATGGGCAAGCATTTGACAAGATCAATGAAGCTTTGACTTCCCCTCCTGTGATGCTGCCGCCACGAAAAGGGGAATCGCTTAAGCTTTACATTTCGACAGCCGACAAGACCATTGGGGCCTTCTTGGCTCAAGATGATGAAAATGGTCTCGAACGGGTTGTATACTACTTAAGCAGGCATTTGGGTGACACGGAACGAAGATACCATCCTATTGAAAAGTTGTGCTTGACTCTGTACTTCGCGTGTATTAAATTACGGCATTACTTGCTACCAGTAAAGGTTCTTGTAATCAATAGCGTCGATGTGATCAAATACATGCTCTCGAGGTCAATAGTGCGTGGTCCGATAGGCCGTTGGGCCATCCACCTAATGGAATACCAACTTCAGTTTGTTCCGCAGAAAGTCGTGAAAGGCCAAGCCCTGGCCGATTTTCTCATCGACCATCCCAATGTCGAAATAGATAATGAAACGACTAAGCAAATCGAAATGCTGTCAGTATTCGTGGAGCCATGGGTCCTTCAATTCGACAGATCGCGAACAGACAAAGCATCTGGGGCTGGTATAGTTGTCACTTCGCCGTCAGGAGTCAAGACTGGCATGGCAGTCCAGTTCGATTTTCCGTACACCAACAATCAGGCTGAATACAAGGCCTTGATCCTCGGATTAGAATTACTACGTGAGCTAAGAGCATCCCGTATCAACGTAACTGGAGACTCCCAACTCGTTATTAAGCAGATCCAGGGTACATTCCAGTGTCGAAACCCCATCCTAGACAGGTATATCTCCACGGTTAATGCTTTACTAATGGGATTCGACAAAGTGACATTTCAACATGTGGCTAGGAAGTCTAACTTCGAAGCCAATGAGTTGGCTCAGATAGCCATTGGAGCAGAATTTTCCAAAAATTGTATGGCCGCTAGTTATACCATCACAAGGCAGGCCCATCCTTCTCTTTTCGAACAAACCAATGTTTGTGCCATAGAAAGCACCATGGAGCAACCCGAAGATTGGCGTGAACCGATATTGAGTTACTTAAATATTCCTTCCCAATGAGCACCTCGACGAATCAAGATGAGGGCCACTAACTATGTAGTCCTAGGAGATAACTCATTTTATCGTCGAAGTCATGATGACGTTCTCCTACAGTGTGTCGGACAGGATGAGGTGATAAAAATCATGATGGAAGTCCACGAGGGAGTATGTGGAGCCCATACTATTGTTATATAGCTTGGTAAAAGCCGTTATGATCAATCCATTAAAATTCAAACGTCAGACATCCTAAAATATACTATAAATATTGATGATGGTCCTGCGACACCTCCACCCGAGGCCATAGCACAGATACTGTCCCTCCTACTGCCCGTTCAGACGGCGAACCATCAGGACAGGGGGGTTTTACAAAAGGCCTCCATGCTATGAGAGTACGCCTGGCACCTTTAAGGCACTCAAGCGCCTCGTCTGCGCCCGATGTGGGATAACCATTTTCCAGCCACATCATAAGCCCCCCCAGACGAGGGGATTGAGAACCTCTTCGGTTCCCACAGACGGCGCCATATGATGATGGTCCTACGACACCTCCACCCGGGGCCATAGCACAGATACTGTCCCTCCTACTGCCCGTTCAAACGGCGAACCATCAGGACAGGGGGGTTTTACAAAAGGCCTCCATGCTATGAGAGTACGCCTGGCACCTTTAAGGCACTCAAGCGCCTCGTCTGCGCCTGATGTGGGATAACCATTTTCCAGCCACATCAAATATAATACATATAAAAAATATTAAATATAATGCAAAGTATAACGAATTAATGCACGCAAGTGAAACATGAGCATAATGAGCCATCTCTGGATCTGATCTCCTTTTCACAAACACACAACACACACTGAAGAGAAAGAGTGGATGGTGCTGTGTGCAGACATTAATGATAGAGTTGTATGGCAGAGAATTAAAGATGGTGTGCATTATCTCTGAATTAATTTACAAAGATATCGTTGCACATTATTTGTATTTGCAAGAAAAACCTGTGGATAAGACAAGAAAGAGGCTGGCCGCTCATTTGAATTAGTATTGCTTTCTTCCACTTTCCCACCATCGGATTCCCTACCACTGACTGTAACACCTATGTTTTGTCCGATGATTTTGTCAAGGAAAAAAAAATGATTAAGAAAATAAAAGAAAATTTTAAAAAAAAACAATTCAAAATCCTCCACTTGTTTGATTGTTAAAGAAAATGATGAGGAATATTATTTTTCGATATTCAAAATACATGTTGAGGATTGTTTTATATAAGTGAATCGAGTGATGAAAATGTGGAAGTGGGTTGTTAATATGATATTGTGAGCAATGAGCGTGATTTTTTTTTCGTCTCCATTTTCTTCACCATTTTGCGAGGAAAAGTGATCTTCCTCCTCAACGCTATATTTTTCCACCCAATTGTTCTGTCTAATTCCTTTCTTCTTCTTATTCTTCTTCTATATCACTTTCTTTACTTTTTCTTCACAAAATTCTAGAACCAAACGAAGGGTAAATTATTTGTGGGTAACAACACCCATTTTCCCTGAGTTTAGATAAAATTACAGATAACTCCCTCTTATTTCAAAAATTATAAGTTTTACAAAATTCATCCTTGATCAAGGTGGAACGCAATTGCGAGTTGTATTTATTGTGTTTTCGATGGCTTTTTGAGATGAAATTTGCATGCTCATAACACGTTCAAGATCTAAAAGCTATATACAAAGTCAATTTTGGTAAAAAAATATTAGTGGTCATGTCAAATTATATGATGATACTCAGTAGTGGTTATTGTGATGTAAAGTGAAATTACTTTGCGAATATCGCTAGAATAACAAAATTGATTGATAGTTTTTGTCAGGCTTGACGAATCGTATCTCTTGATGGCTCGGATGACTACTATGATGCAGGAAAGTTATTGATAATTTCGAAAGATATTGTCAAACTGAGATTATTTGTTAAGCATCAACAAATGTCACGGGGGTGTTATCAATTCTCGAAACAAGAGAGGTTATTTGTAATTTCACCTAAACTCAAAGAAGGTGGGACTAATTGTCCCTTATTGGTGGAGCCTTACGCTGGGAAGGAACTTGGCAATTATATATTTGTTATTTTGTTAAAATTTCTAGCAAGGTGCGTTGGTTATGAAAATGTAATTAAGCATAAGAAAATGTGTGAATTACACAAGGCTCCCCCGCAGTTTGTGTAAATTCTACTATGCTCCGCTGCAAGTTGTCTATTTAAACAAACATCCTTCTCTTGGAAACAGAAAGCAAATGGAATGATATCAGATCCTAATTTAGTTTAGTTTCTAGTAGAGAAGTTTAGCCCTCTTCATTTATTGAAAAAAAAAAAGAAAAGAAAACAACCTAATTTGAAAATAATATAAACTGAATACAGAAGTCATGAATACTTTTAGTTAGAGAGAGAGAAAGCATCTTCCTTTTTTCTTTTATTTTTTATTGTTTTAAATTCATAAAAGGTCTTACTCCCCATTATTTCTTCACGAGGGGTATTTTTGCTCACTTTGTAAATAACAGCCTCTCATGATCAATCTATTAAAGCTCAAACAGTAGTAAAATTTATTACAAATATAAAAGATTCTAAACTCATAGAACAATAACAACTCAAAGAAATAGATAAATTCAAGAAAATGAAAGCGAAGACTCGTCGATTCAAGAAAATGAAAGCCCCCATATTCTGTATAGATATGAAGACAGTAAAGTGATTTCAATAAGGACGAATGCGAAGGGTTAATTACATTTTACACTCCTAAATTTTGTTATTATAAACATAACTTAATGGGATTTTGTTGTCCAATTCTATGATGATTTTAGATAGATAGTTGATCACTTCTCGTCCTATGGATAAATACTTTAAATTTCTTCATTAAAATGAATTTGTTAATATAATTTATTATGTAGTGTAGATTTAATTAGATATACTGCACACATCCTACATTTTTACGAATATATAAATTTATAAGTTCTTTCATTATTAATATATGAATACATGGTTCAATGGAGACGCAAGACTCAAAATGAGAAAGAAAAGGGAAATTGGAAAAAGGGAAAATGAAAAAAAGAAAATAATGCACACATAAATTGTACAAACTAACGATAAATTAATAAATTGATAATCTTATAAATGTATGATAAGAATATAATTTAATATATATTCTTATATAATCTAGGAAAAAAAAAATATATTCTGGCCAAAAATGGTGCAAGATTGCCATTGGCTGGCAAAAGGTTGCGAAAAATGTCAATTACATGGTCCAATTCAGAGAGTGCCAGTGGAAGAAATGAATTTAATAATCAAACCATGGCCTTTTCGATGTTGGGCCATCGACCTAATAGGGGCCATTTTTCCTCCCTCTTCGAAACAGCACACCCATATTATCACCGCCACTGACTATTTCACTAAATGGGTGGAGGCTATTCCCCTCAAGCAAACCAATCAAGTAACAGTAGTCAGATTTATCAAGGAGCACCTAGTGCATAGATTTGGAATCCCTCAAACTATTATAACAGATAGGGGAACCATGTTCACAGGATCCGAAATTCAAGCTTTTGCCACAGAGTATGGCATCCAACTTACACATTCCACGCCATATTATGCACAAGGAAATGGACAAGCTGAATCCACCAATAAAACTTTGAAGAATATCATCTCGAAGATGGTGGAGGGAAATCCTAGGGCATGGCATCTATTGCTCTTCGAAGCATTGTGGGCTTATCGAACGAGCAAACGCACCGGCACAGGGACGACCCCATTTCGACTCACCTATGGCCACGACGCAATCCTACCTATGGAAATCAATGTGAGGTTTGCACGAATAGCTCAACAAAATAATCTCACCGCTGAAGAATACCATTGCAAAATGGTGGACGAATTAGACGCCACAGAAAGTATTAGGATACAGGCGCTAGAGTCCATCGAAGCTCAGAAAAAATAAGTTGTCAGAGCTTACGACAGAAAGGTCAAGGCCAAGAGATTTCAGATTGGCGACCTCGTGTGGAAAGTTATCTTCCCTTTAGAAAAAAGAGATGCTGTGTTAGGAAAATGGAGCCCCAATTGGGAATGCCCCCTTTTGATCCATTCGATAATCGGGGGAAGAGCCTATTTATTGGAAAGTATGGATGGAAACCTTCTCAGGGATCCGATTAATGGCAAATATTTGAAAAAGTATCACCCTACACTATGGGAAACATTGCCCTTAGAACGTCGGATTAGCCTAAGTCAAAATGGGCTCTAAGGCCAATCATACTTAGAGCATTTTGCTCATTTGTCTATTCTAGTTCAATCATGTTATTAATACGCTCATGAGATTTCTTTTCCACATATGAATGTTTTTTGAAGGAATCTTGATGCAAGCGAACCAAATGGCATGATGAAACGAGATAGATCAAAAAAGAAAGCGGAATAATGACCGGCAAAATTGAGCCAAGAATGGCTTAAGAATTCAAAGAGCAAGAATAAAACAGAAATTTGTTTTGGCAACATGCTGCCATTTTGAATAGCACGCAGGCCATAAAGGTAAAAAAGACTAAGGTAGTTAAGTGGTCGGGGCATCCTTCTCTTGAGTTGTGCCACTCAGACCAGCCGCCTCGCCTACTGGCTGGTTAGATGTCGAAGTTGCCTCCGCCAGATAACCAACCCCATGCCCTCCTGCCTCACTAACCCTTGGGGTCCCTTCGCCCAAAAAGTCAGCTCGAAATCGGGCGAAGAATAGGTGTAGGGAGGTGATCACCTCGTCAAGTTTAGCAGAGGCAGTTTCGACTTGACGTTTCCATTCCAAGTCCCTCTCTTTGGCTTGCTGATAAGCTTTGATCTGCTCATCGGAGTCAGCCTTGAGCTTTTCATCTTCACCAGATAAATGGAACAATTGTTGGTCCACTTCTTCAGTGAGTTTTCGCAAGCGTTCCATTTCGGCGATAAGGTTTTCTCGCGTGGTGGACAACTCCAATTGCCGTTCAGCTCTCTGGCTCAATTGAATGCAAAAGGTCTTCAGATTCTCAACCAGAGGGCCAGTGCCAGAGACGTGAGGAGTTCGAATAAAGGCGTGGTTGTTTTCACATTTCGTTACCAAACTGGGAAGATTCCTTTCGAAGTCCTCATAAAACCGCCTTTTACTAGGGGCCATCGTGAGACAGGTAACCTCCCGTAGGATCTCATTGATAAAATCCTTTCTTGTCCCAAAGATGGCCGGCGCATACTCAAATTCTACCCCTACAAGGAGCCCTTTGAGCTCCTGAATACGAGCATCAGAGAGATGCGTGGCCACTTCAGAAATGGAGACGTCTCCCAAGATAAAATCCAGCAGGTCCACCACTGTCTTAGTACTGCTCAAAGGAGTTGAACCCGACAGTGATCGAGGAGAAATCGCCTGCACAAAAGGGATCATTAGAATATGAAGAGCTAATAAGGAAGCATGGCAACAAACAAAGGAGAGATGCTACCTCAGAACTGCCAGCAGGGGTATCTGGCAGAGAAGACGTCGTAGAGGGAGCTTGGGTGGCGGACTGAGCAACAACCTGCAGGAATCAAAGGTCAGAAGGAGACAACGCTAAATGAGCAAGAATGAGCCAAAGAGACATTACCTCAGTCGCTTTGACGGGGGGAGGAGGAGGCGACATATCATTCTTGGTAGGTGGACAAAGGCCTGGATTATCCACAGATGAGTACCTCGCTGCAGTAAGATCGGTATGAATACGGTCGATGGCTTTATCAATGTCTATTTCTTCAGAAGGTGATTCCTCAACGCTTTCTGCCTGAGGACCAGCAGAAGCAGAAAGGGTACCGGTGGGAGAAGAGTCAAAGGAAGAAGCGGGCAGCACCAGGTGCCTTTTCGTCGCCATTTGCTTAATACGCGCTCGCTTTGGGGCAGTGTCAGTCGAAATGGTGTGCTTGCTTCGACTAGAGGCCTGCAAAGGAAAGAAATCAACAAGGTGAAAAAAGGAAAGAGAAAATCGAGGAAGAGATACCTTATTTGATTCGTCGTCATCAACATCGGACACTTCGATCACTCCCTCAACCTTTGTGGAGTGAAAGTGACGGGTGGAGCGGCGAGTACCCACCTTGATAGGGGCTGGCACAGGCGCAGGGGCAGGACTTGGAGACAGAATGGGAATCTCGGCAAGAATGGCAGTAGCAGCAGATACCATAGCTTCAATTTTCTTGCGGGAACCTGAGGCAGAATGAGCAAAAAGTTCAGCAACCATATGATAACAAAACCAAAGCACAGGAAACAGGGATGAAGGTAATACCTTCCCCTTCTATGGTCACTGCGTTAATTCTAAAAGGAACAACAAGTCCAAAGAGATAAACCCTACGAACTCCCACGGGGTCATCAGCAAACAAGCCGTTGAAGGTAACCTCATCATGGAAGCTCATGGGCCTTTCGAGGGGAAGGTTGGGGATAATCATCCATGGGACGAAGTTAGGTGGGGGGGCAGTCAAGCATAGTGGCTTATAAAAGGTGGACCAATGTAGAGCACGGTCCTCTAATTTCTTCCTAGCAATATTGTAGTGCTCTTTGGCCTTAACTATTAGTTTTTCTTTCTTTTCGAAAAATGTAATTGAGGCCTGCCTAATGCATCCATCGCGGTCAAAGGGATTCCAGGTAACATTATAAAAATGCTCAAATTTCTCAATACCTTTTTTGCCCGCAACGGATTTGACAAGCACGTTCTCGGGAAAGGGCACGTCAGTGGCCACCTTCGGGGGCAAGGTAGAAAAGGTAAAGCGGGCTACGTCCGCATGAGCAGGCTCGGTTCGAGAACGCTTCAAATAATCGGTCCACCAAGACTGGAAGGACGATGTAGCCCTGGGATCTCTCGCAAAGTAGGTGAACTCGAACTCGCCTAAACGACGCGAGGAACCTTCGGTCAGACCCCGGAAGACATCGACGCCCCGGTTCTTGTATTTGTTCAACTTGAAACGTGACGAATTAATCATCACGACTGGGGCAGGCAGAGATTGAATGAGGCCAAACTGACAGGCCACGTAGTGAGGAGCATATGGCATGAGTCAGCTAGAAACCATATTGTCAAAATGGAAACAATATGGTAGGTCTCTAGTAGTGAGGAAAGAGGCCCATCGCCGCTGATCACTAGTATGGAAAGAATGAGACCCATAGTGGTAGAACGAAGGCTCGTTCGGGATGGGCCACCAAAAGATTGGCTCGCGCCAAAAAGGTAGCAAAAAGCTCCTTCTCCATCCTCATACTGGTAGTTCTGGCGCACAAGTGGGGAAAATAGGTCTGTAGCCCCATCTGCACCAACCAAAGCCTCCCATGATGTATCTCCCTCTTCTTAGGGTCCTGCCTCACCTTTACCAGCTTACGTTGACCCTTATAAATGAACGCCAACACTGTTGGACCCAAAGCCAACTCGGCGCCCGTAGCCATCGCCCCAGCCATATAGTAGAATTCCATACCATCGCCCCAGCCATAAGAGTTAGGGGGTGAGAAGAGTCCCAAGCGTAGGAGAACACTGGATGAGAAACGGCTACTATTGGGACACTCAAAGGGCGCCATCATGATGGCGCCAGTAACAGCCGTAATTCGAGGTGAGCAGGAAAAGAGAAAAATATTTAAATATATCCATAAAGGAATAAATGAGGAAGGTTGAAAAAAGTGTCATAGTAACATTCTCATGACCTGGCGATCGAACATTAATGGCAACATGAAAGCCATGGCGTTTACAGCAGTATGTTGTTAGAAGGAAAAAGAACTGAAATTGCCACATTGATTATGGCAAGCATGAATAAAAAAGCCACCAAATTTAATGGCACAAAGGAGATAAAATTTAAATCAAGTTATGGTCAAGTCTTACTAATTGACCATAACTTGCGGGGGGCATTGTTTGAGCACAAAAATAATTTTTTGAAATCAGATTCGGAGTGGGCTGATATTGGGTCCTTTTCGCCACGCCAAAATGAATTAATTGGGCCCAACTTCAGGTCAAGATAATAGAGGATCATTGGGTTTTGGACCGTCTTAAGTCTAGGATTCTACGTCAATCGCCATGTCGTGAAGGACACATGCCATCAAAAATCTTATAGATGGCACATTTTCGACATCTAAACGAGACCTCGAAACACTCTGTACAGTAGCAAATTTTAGATGTATAGAGGAGGTCCTCAAGAAATTTCCCAACCTTAGGAAATTAAGTGTTTATTACTACGTTGCTCAAACAGAGGACTACTCGGATTACCATTTCGAAAACCTTGTCCGGTTTCTTAAACTCGAAAAGCTCAAATGCAGCTTTAGCTCGGCCCTGAGATATGATTTGTCACGGAACCTCATTTTCCCCCATAGCCTCAAGAAGTTGACTCTAAGCTTCAGCATGCTTGATTGGAAAGACATGACGAGAGAAAACATCACTTTTCGTCCTTCACGTATACATCTATTTCGATTTTGGTCCTTCATGTTCTCGCACTCTCACATGTGGTCCCTCACGTTATATTTGATTATCCAATGTCATCCTTCTATTAAATTTTCTGTTCAAAACTAACAAATTAGTTACATTCCCCCCCCCCCCCCCAAAAAAAAATTTGTTACATTTTGCCCCCCAATCCATTAGCTTTTAACGGAAAATTTAACAGAAGGATGACATTGGATAATAAAATATAACGTAAGGGACCAAATGTGAGAGTGTGAGAACATAAAGGACCAAAATCAAAATAGGTGTATACGTGAAGGACGAAAAGTGAAGTTTTCTCGACATGACGATCATTGGTTCGTTGCCCTTTCTTGAAGTGCTTAAACATAAAGACCACGCCTTTTGGGGTGTCTATTGGGAGACAGTCGCAGGGGAATTTCAACAACTCAAATTTCTGCAAATCGAGCCGCGAATATAGCAGCGTGGATAGCTGAAAAGACGCACTTCCCCTGCCTCGAGAAACTAGTTATAAGGAACTGTCGGAATCCAAAGGAGATCCCTTTGGGTATTGGAGAAATAGAGATGCTAAAAATGATTGAAATCAACGACAGCAGTTTTAATTGCTGCTGCGCATTCGGCCAAGCAAATTCTAGAGAAGCAACGAAGTTATGAGAATTACGAACTTCAAGTTCATTTTCGTCGCAAGGAGGTAAAAGAATTTCAATATCACACCAAATTCTTGAATTTTTTTTTTTTTTTTTGGAAAATATGTAGTTAAAGTAAAAAATGTAGATGTCCGAATGCCCATTCTTTGCATTTACTAACCATTTCACAATGTGCCTTTGTCTTGTGAATTAACATTGGTAAAGGAATTCAGTAAATTTACGTGGAAGAAAGAGTTTTGGGAGAGCAATTTTGCGCAGGACAAGGAGAGATTCTTGAAGAGCCTAGCGACGGAGAAGGCGATGAAGGCAGCTGCCATGCAGGAACAACGCGACGTCGAGCAGGGACGGTAGTCGCAGTGAGCAGGGATGGTAGTCACAGCAAGGCCAGCAGGCAGAGCCAGAAATTCTTGTTTGCTAGACGAGATCAAATTTCTATAATTTTTTGTTTTTTTTCTCCTCAAATTTATTTATTTGATTGAGTTTATTATTGTTTTATGAATTCAAAACTCTTATATGTTCAATAAATTTTCCTAGTATACGGTCTTTGATAAACTGATTATAAGGGTTGTTATCGAGCTATACCTTGCAAGCAGAAGAAGCTTGTGTTTTCTCACTACTCAAGTTAAGAAACTCAATATATAGCACTGACCCTATGTATATATTGCACAGCACGTTTCTGTTCTTAAAGAAATTGAATTCAATTTACCAGATAAAAGCACTGCCGATCCCGCTTGGCCAAACCAATGTTAATCAAGTGGCGAGTGTTTTATATTGAGAAAACTTCACTTTTCGTCCTTCACATATACACCTATTTCGATTTTGGTCCTTCATGTTCTCGCACTCTCACATTTGGTCCCTCACATTATATTTTATTATCGGGTTAATTCCAATTTTGGTCCCTCACGTTTACCCCCAAGTCAATTTTGGTCCTTCACGTTCCGACATTTCCAATTTTGGTCCCTAACGTTACAATTCGTTACCCAATGTCGTCCCTCTGTTAGTTTTTCCGTTAAAAACTCTAATTTTATTTGCAATTTGCCCTCTTAAAAATAAAAAATATCAAAATGCCCCCAAAATTTTTAAAAAAGAGCTAAAAACCCCCCTTTGAAATATTTAGGCACAAAAAAATAAATTTTATAAGCAATAGGATTCGAACCCATATTATTTTACAATTATGAATTAAAAAAATATATATTTATTTTACAATTTTGTCCATTTGTTCGATTTATTTGAAAAAAAAATTGAAAGTAAAATATCAAAAGTAGATATAGGCTATGAAAATTTAAATTGAAAAGTTTAAAAGATTAAAGATTAATTTATTTCATAAATTTATCCGTATATTGAAAAATTTTAATTACCGTTTCAAATTATGAAAATAAATTTAAGTAGATATAGGCTATGGAAATAATTTATTTTATTATTTTATCGATATATTAAAATATTGAACTAAACAATGTCAAAGAATAAATTGAGTGTGGTTGAATGGTTGAGGAGGTTTTTTATTTTAAAGGGGGTTTTTAGCTCTTTTTTAAAAATTTTGGGGGCATTTTGATATTTTTTTTATTTTTAATGGGGCAAATTGCAAATAAAATTAGGGTTTTTAACGAAAAAATTGACGGAGGGATGACATTGGGTAACGAATTGTAACGTTAGGGACCAAAATTGGAAATGTCGGAACGTGAAGGACCAAAATTGACTTGGGGGTAAACATCAGGGACCAAAATTGGAATTAACCCTTTATTATCCAATGTCATCCTTCTGTTAAATTTTCTGTTAAAAACTAACAAATTAGTTACATTTTCACCCCCAAATTTGTTACATTTTGCCCCCAAATCCGTTAGCTTTTAACGGAAAATTTAAAAGAAAGATGACATTGGATAATAAAATATAACATGAGGGACCAAATGTGAGAGTGCGAGAACATGAAGGACCAAAATTGAAATAGGTGTATACGTGAAGGACGAAAAGTGAAGTTTTCTCGTTCTATATTTTTTCTATGATTGGTTGATAATCTAGGAAAATTGACAAATCACTTATTAAATCTTATATAATCACTTATTTTATAATATATTATTATATATTCTATATGAATAATTTTTTTAATGTTTATTAAATTTTAAATAAGTAAAAAGTAAAATAATTTAATATAAAATAAAATAAAATGAATTAAAAATAATAAATGAGTGAGGAGGGAGAAGATAGGGAGAGATGAGAGAGATAGAAAAAGTAAAATAAATAAATAAATAAAAAAGAAGACGTATAGTGGTAGGGAAGGGAGAGAGAAAATAAGAAGAAAAAAAAGGGGGACAGAGAAAAATAGAGGGGGAAAAAATAGAAAACAAATGTAGTTACATAAAATGACTCTTGTTTTATATAATAGTATATATAAGGATTGATAAAACATTGCAAATAAAATAAAATAAAAAACTGCAAACTGCAAAAATACAATGGCTTATTCGTACTTTTATAACACTGTAGATGTAGATATCTTAAATGTAGTATTTATCAGCTTCGTTGGAATGTGAGGCATTTTTTCTTAATGAAGATATAAATAGGTTGTTGGAATTTGGAAAAGGTTTCCGACAAGAAAACAAGATAAGACGTATATCAAAGAAGCCTTTTTTTGAATAAAGTTGGTGGAGCAAATAATTGAATTGATTTTGGCGAACAATGAAGGTACTTTAGCACGGTGGAGGGGCAATTTCATTGAAATACTTGTTAAAATACCCTTTTTTATTTTTTAAATTTATAAAATAACCCACTTTTCTAAAATATTTCAAAAATACCCTAAACCGAACTCTTATAGCTCGGTTTTACTGTTTATATGGGCCGGCGTGATTTCTTAAAAACCCAACTTTTAGTCTTTATTTCATTAAAACCTATATCAAAGTATTTTTGATCAATTTAGTCCATTTTAACTAAAAACTTGCTTTAAAATATGTTTAAAAATATAAAAAGTTACAACCATCTTTATTTTCATTAAATAAACTCATATCTTTAATTTTTAATTATTTATATTTTTTAAATTTGTTATGTTAAATAAATTTGTTATGTTAAATCAAGTAAAACCCACAGCGTCTTATTGGTATCAGAGCCATAAAGATCAATAAAAATTTATAAATTATGGAATATTTAGAATTATTAAAATTATCCATTATAAATCTTTTACTTATTAAAGAGCTATTTATTTATTTACAAGAAATAAATGATAACGAATTTAGTGATAACATAAATATAGAAAGTTTATCTTGTGATTTCTCATGTGATGAAACTGATTGGCAGTTATCTTCACCATGAAGAATAGACTGTTTCGACAAACTAAAAGGTATCCAAAGGTTGAAAAGTACTACAAACTTTTGATGTCTTTAAAGAAAGAAGCTAAGGCACATAGAGATGCTGAAATAAGAGCATTGTACTATAGAAAGTTAGAAGAATATAAAAATCGTAGAGTTGTAATGATTCTACTTAGTAATGCCTAATTATACATTACATAGACTTCAAGTAGAATTGTATCTATATCAAAAGGAGTTGGATTTTATTTTTAGAAAACCAACTTATCATAGAGGAGATGCTTTTAGAATTGACTTTTTGAAAAGCAAAATAAAACAAATAAATGAAGGACTTGACGTTCTAAGTCGATTATGAAAACCAATAAACATCTTAAACGATGGATATATAATATAAATCTAATTCTAAACTTAAATATAATTCTTGAAGAATATAATCGGGAATATGGACATATTAAAACAAAAGAAAATAAAGCAAAAATACAAAGTTGCAAACAAAGGATAAAAGCTACACAACAAAATGCTCAAATAGCTTGGAATAGATAACAAAAAATACAAATGGATAAAATAAATAAAAATATCGAAGAATTAAATACAGGAATGAATAAAATACTTGAGGCACCATATGTTCTAACTTAAGAACTTAAAGAATTAAAAACAGAGGTTCAAATCTTAAAAATTTGTAATTCAAATGTTGAAGATTTAATAAAAAATACTTGTCTTAAGAAAAATAAATTCGACAAGAAAATGAAAGAAAGAGAAATTATAATAAAGCCAATAAAAACTAATAAAGAAACAGTGCATCCAAATTCTTTTGATGCATATATGATTAATGTTAAATTACCTAAAATATTAGCTAAAGAAGAAGCTCTTAAAAAGGAAGAAAAAGGTAAAAATATTGCTACATCATCTAATCCACCTAAAAAACAAGATTCGGAATCAGAAACAGATAAAGATGAATGAACTTAATGAATTAATAGATCAATTTGAAAAAATAGATCTGTCTGAAATAGAGGAATATGAAGTATTAGTTAACACTAATAATACAACTAGAGGCCCAAGTGGTACAATAAAACCAGAAGATATGGAAATAGAAGAATCAGAAATGATGCCTATTCCTAAATATAGAAGGCAATATTATGATCATATAAAGAATAATAAATATCATAAACAATTTGATAAATTCACTCCAGATACTAATTATGGAGAACCTATAAATCATGGAGGTTCTAAGTTAAATATAGATTGCAAAGAAGATACTAAAAAGGCTATAATTTCATGGGCAAATACTATGAAAGTTTTCTTTTTATACAACGCCGATGATACATGGACATCAAACAGGCAAGTAGATTATTTAATTGCTACATTTGATGGTATTGTTTTCAATTAGTGGCAAGGATTAACTGAAAACATTAAAACTATAATAAAAAGAAATGTACAAACTAAATTAATAGATAATACAGATAGAGGAATTGAAATCTTAGTTGCTTATCTTTCTGATGAATTTCTAGGAGAACAGTGGTATGACCCTGATAAAGAAAGTACTAAAGAAAAAGAAGAAGCTAGAACTAACTTAATAAATCTTAGAATTTGCAGTATGAAGCATTTAAAACAATATACTTGTGAATTTAAGGAATATTATTATACTCAATATTATAGCAATGAAGATCAAAGTATATATCTTAATATGTACTTTTTAAAACTTCCACATCCTTGGAATAAATATATAATGAATAAATGGAAAGAAGAAAATAAAAATTCAACTTCAACTCTAGAAAAATGAATTAATTTTCTCTTTTCAGAATTAAGCAAATTATGTAAATCTCAAGATTTATATAGAAGAACTAAAAAATTTTCACCTCTATATTGTAATGAATTTGAGGTGCCCAGTCAATGGGGATGTAATAAAGAAAGAAGTAATAAAAAGAAAAGAAAGTTTCATAAAAAGAAGTATAAAAAATATACTAATTTTCAAAAGAAAAATATAAAGCCAAAAAGATGATATTTTAAAAGAAAACCTAACTTAAAAAGAAATAAAAATCTTTCACAATGCCAATGTTGGAATTGTGGAGAAATAGGACATAAATCACCTGAATGTAAAAAACCTAAAAAGATTCGAAGTATAGAAGCTGAATTTATAGAACTTCACGATGAATTGTCTGAAGTTTCAGATATAGAAAAGTATTTAGATAAAGAAATATATATTGAAGAAGAAACATACTCTAGTCATTCTGAAAATGAAAAAAGATATAATTGAAACTGAAGATTCAAATAAAGAAGTAGAAATATATGAAGGATCTGAAGGTTATGCTCAACGAATAATCTTTGATCAAGAAACTCTGGTAAAAATAAAGGGTTTAAAACTTGATGCAACGAATCCTACGAAAAGTATTTTTAAGTATTTTGGTGATTTAATAAAAAGAGAAAAGATAAATATATATGATTATCATGCAGTTGAAAAATCTATAAATGTTGAACATACTAAAGGGCAAATTAGGTTAAATTTGCTTACAAAATCCTCAATAAATCAAGCTTTAAATAAAATCAAAAATAAAGAAGTAAGAAAGAAGATAAAATATGTTTATCTTGGAAGAATTCCAACTCTAGTTAAAGCTTTATTTAGAGATGGAATAGATAGTCCTATGGTTATTTCATTTCATGACCAAAGATTTATAGATGCTAAAAATAGTCATTTAGGAACAGTTGAAGGAAATTTAATATATTCACAATTTCGCTTTGATTGTTATCCAAAATATAGTGTTGATATAAATGATCAAAATATAAATGATACTTTAAGTTTACACTTTCAACTTTTGAAAGATTTAAAACTTAGAGATAAAAGTCAAGCATTTACCTTTTACTATAGAGCAATTTATGCTTTTACTAATAGTAATTATGGTAAAATATATCAAGAAAAATCATATATTGAAATTGATAATGAATGCAGTGAAATAACAACAATAAAGTTGCCAATGATAGAAGAAATTAAAGAAATAAAAGATTATGAAATTAAAATAAACAGAAAACCCATTTTAGAATATAGATCTAGTAGTGGTTCAATACCACAAATAGATTTTGGAAAAAATACTATATCTAGAAAAAGTGTTAGTAAGTTACCGCTTACTAATGTTGAATTTACTAGACAAGATATAACCAATACAATGATTATAAATGCTAAATATTTTAATGGTCAAGAATATATTGAAGGACCAAATATATTAATTGATACAGGAGCTAGTGGCAATCACCTTGCAAAACATAAAAATAAAGGTTTAATTGCAAAGGTTGCTTCTACTATATTTCAATATAAAAACTTTGAAGGACAATTAATAACTTGTGATCAAGAGGTACAAGTTTCAATAATTTTTGAAGAATTAAGAATAATTGTACCATGTTACATAGATAGTGATATGGCAGGAGACTATTACGATATAATTCTAGGTAATAGTTTCTTAAATCAATGTGATTACTATAAAATAGAGAAACATGGAGTTACATTACAAATAGGAAATATAAAGATCTTTTGTAAAAAACATGAAGGGAATTAATTTTCCTTTGAGTGTCTTTGTACAAATAACAGTACAAGATACTAATATAACAACATGCGCCTTAATAGATAATGGTTCAGAAATAACTTTGTTTAAATCCTTTCTCTATACTAATTGGCAAGAGAATGGGAACATAAAGATAAAGGGTGTTACGGGACAAGCCGAACAGATTAATAAAAAGGCTGATAAAGTAAATGTTATATTAGGAAGTAAAATTATTACTATAAATACTATATATGATTATAACTCTCTTGAAACGGATATATTGTTAGGAAATGATTTCTTACAACAATTTTAGTTTTATTCACAGAATCTTTATTCTGTTATTCTAAAAACTAAATGTAATCATTACTTAAAATTACATCGAATAAATGAGCCATTCAGAGTTCAGCCAGCGAAGCTTGGTGGACCGTATGAGAAAATTCCGATAAAAATACACAATATAACAATAAAACGGATAACTCTTGAAGATGTAATAAAACAGCTAAAAGAAAATTATAATGATCATCCTCTGACTTTTTATAAAGAGTCAGATTTAAAGGCAAAAATAGAACTAACTGAAAACATAGTTATAAAAGAAAGACCTATGTTATATACAGAAAAGGATAGAAAAGAATTTGATAAACAAATAAATGAATTATTATATAAAAATCCACCTTTGATTAGAAGAAGTAATAGTCCTTTTAATAGCCCCGCTTTCATGGTTGAAAATGAAGCTGAGAAAAAACGAGGAAAACCTAGAATGGTAATAAATTATAAAAGATTAAATCACTTTACTAGGTCAGATAGTTATTATCTCCCAAATAAAGAAGTTTTACTAAATCTTGTTAAAAGAAAGAAATACTACTCTAAATTTGATTGTACTTCGGGTTTTTGGCAAATAAAAATGGAGCCTGAAAGTATACAATACACAGCATTTAGTTCCCCTCAAGGACAGTTCGAATGGTTAGTTATGCCATTTGAATTAAAAAATGCACCTTCTATATATCAAAGAAGAATGGATAAAATCTTTAATAAATATAAAGCATTTCTTGTTGTCTATGTTGATGATGTTTAGATTGCTTCTAATACTTTAGAAGAACATAAAACTCATCTACTACAATTTGCTAAAACTTGTAAAGAAAATGGTATAGTCCTATCTGAAAGAAAGGCTATAATTTGTAAAGAAGAAATTGAATTTCTAGGGTTAAAATTGAATAAAGAAGGAATTAAACTTCAACCCCATATATCTAAGAAAATTTGTGAATTTCCTGATAAATTGAAAAATAGAAATCAAATTGAAAAATTTCTCGGTTGTCTAAACTATGCTGAGGGATTCATAATTAATCTTGCTAAAAAGAAGCATGAGATTCAAAAATTGCTTCGAAAAAATAATACTAAAGGATGGAGTAATCAACATACAGAGATCGTTAAAACTTTAAAGGAAGAATGTAAAACTTGCCAGAATTAAAACTTCCTGATGAAAATGATAAATTGATTATACAAACGGATGCGTCAGATCTATGTTGGGCAGCATTACTTAAAACCGATCTCAATGAGATATGCAGGTATACAAGTGGTACTTTCAGTCAAACTGAGGTCAACTATACAACCCATGAGAAAGAACTTCTAGCCATCATAAAAGGAATTCAGAAATTCTCTCTCTTTTTATATCAAAAACCTTTTAAAGTTCATACCGACAATACCCAGATACAATCCTTGATTTTCAATAAATTACCAAATACACCCCAATACAGAAGGCTACATAGATGGCAAGTTTTCCTTTCCTTTTACAATTTCAAAATAGAGTATATAAAAGGTTCAGAAAATTTCCTAGCCGATTTTATTTCTAGAAATACAGAATTTGGTAACGGATGAGTTCTCCAATTCTAAAATGGATGAGATGGGTGTGCATTTCCCTATAAATGCAAAGAGAGTGATTGTATGCACTATACATACAGCTAGTCCACTATCTAACGGTTGGTGGTAAAGACTTTTCAAATCCGTTGATGGGTGACAATTTTCCAAAAATTGTGCTGATGATATAGATCATCTTATAAATTCTTATTTTCTGCAGGAATAAATTAATAAAGAAAGATGAATCTTGAAGAGCTAAAGAATGAGATAGACGATATTGTCTTAGTCTGTCAAGACATTGTTGACAGTAATAAAGCTCTCAAAGATTTGATAGAATTAAATTTTAAAACAGTTACAGATATCTCTCAAGAAGGACTTAGGAGAGCCCCTTTTCCTTCAAGAAAGTCTAGATTTGTTCCTTGAATCTAGAAATAAAGAAAAAGAAAAAATGAGTGAAGCTGAAAATGAGAGTGATAAAAGGGAAAGCAATAAAGGTAAAGAAAGAGCAGAGTCTTCTGGAAGTCAAGGTACTAAACCAGTATCTGATAAAGACTTTTTAGACTCCATGAAAAATAAAGAAAAATCTTCTAAATCTCAAAGTGATGTTGAAGTTATTGAGATAAAAATCAATAAACCAGAAAGCTTCAACAACAGGGAATCCAATGAAGAATTTGTTCCTACAAATAAATGGGAACGAGAATATAAAGAAGTTGCTGAAAAAGCCTATAGATGGGAGAATTCTAGAACAATATTCTACTCTAAAGGATATAGTGTTCATCCAAGAATCACCGCCATCTTTGGAGCTGATCCTCATAAAGTTTTTCAGCTTGCAAACTATGGATTTTTAGATCTGCTATATGTTGGAAAAAATCTAAAGGAAATTTCAGAATTTGATGACGGCTTTAAATCCCAGGTTAGTCAAGTTGCTAGAAATAGAGAAGTCGTACTCAAGTTCTATTCTATAGCCCCAGAACCTGAGATGCGAATTTGGCATGAGGTCCAACACATGATCACGATAGATGCTATCACCACAAACCTAAAGATTGAAACTGGAATAAAGAAATTTCGATCTTTCAAGTTCACCAGTTCATGGATCACAGAGAGAAGAGCCATGGGCATTAAAGCCATTCAATCCATTGCTGAGTCTCTATGGGTGCGACAATATGAAACTCTCATGCAGGCCAATAATTGGATTTTACTAAAGAAAGGAGGACAAATAAAATCTTCATTGTTAAAGGAGTTTTTCACTAAATTTTTCAGACATGAATTTTACTGCACAGAGACTACAAGGAAGAAAGCTTGCAAAATGATTGGCTGTTGTAAATCATGATGTAAGCGCTTACGCCAGTGCAAGGAGTGACGGATGCCATGACGTCATCATCCACTAAAGAATTATGGCAGACAGCTGTAGGAAGTAGCTTTTGACTTCTGCGGCTAAAGATGATAAAGATCCAGCTCATAAAGAAAGAGACAGCGGACGCCAACTAAAACTTTTAAGTCCGAATAGTTAGATTTCTAGATCTATAAATTGTACTTAGATTTCACTTGTAAAGCATTCGAAAACTCACATTCTAAAAATCAGACTGATTCTCACTCTGAAAACTATCCATAGATAGGAAACCAACCTTTCTAGATCTTTGTAATCATCTTCTAAATCATGTTTGTATAAATCCTTTTTGAAGGAAATAAAACCAGTTTATTTTCATAAACTTTCAAGTTTAGAAATCTTTCTATAGAAATCTTTTGAGCTTGTATTTCTCCTAAATACTTTCCAAAATTCTCTAACCTTAAAAAGGCCGTAGTGATTACACCGTTTGAGACAGCGTTTGGAAGCGTAAGTCCCGTGAAGCCAGGAGGGCGTTTGGGCGAAAACCAGTCAAGCTTGTCAAGGTGATTGAAGACGAGTCCGGAAGAAGGATTAAAGAATTAGGAACGTCAAGGAGGTAATATACTTTAAAAGATTTAAATAGAAATATTTTTCTACTTGATGTTATGAGAATATATGGTTTTAGAGTACTTCATCAATTATTTATGAAATTTGTGCAACTATATGATTATTCAGATAGTTAAGATATAAAATTATGGGAAAAGACTTTGATATCATAAAAAACCAATTTAAAAGAAAAAATAATCCTAAAAAGAAAATAGCAATTTTAAAACCACTAGAAGATCTACCTGAAGATTTAAGAATTCTTATTACAACATATAATAATAAAGAAGATTATGTGTTAGATCTGATCAACAAAATCATAAATCACGAAATTCTTAAAAATTATGTTAGACAATTAGAACAAATAGACAGAGAACTAAAAGAACTTTCGACATCTGATAGAACACTTGAAAATTATATTCTTATGAATTGTAAAAATTTAGAAAGAATAAAACTAATAAAATTTATATATGATGAAAATTGGGACATACCGTACTTTTTCTAAAAATTAAAGGACTAAAAATATAATAAAATGGAATGTTTGACCGTCAAAATAAATAAAGAAACTTTAAACAGTAAAATTACTATTCAAACAGTAAAATCACTATAAAAAAGGGTAAAATGAAAAACCTTTTTAAAAGAAGGATATTTTTAAAATAAAGATATAAAAATAGGATAAAATAAAAATTAGATCCAATTTCATTAGCCTTCCAGTTCCGATATAAAAATTTACTTAAAAACTTTTTAGCATTGTTTCAACCTTTTTGCATGGGTCACATATAAGGCATGAATAATCAAAAATTCACTTATTATTTGCATCCGTATTTGTTTATATGATAAAATATATATTTTTTTTTAAAGTGGATATTATTCGTATTTGATTATAGATATCTGATTATAAACGGATTCGTATATATATGATAATTAGATATCTTAGTTGTTTAATATCCGTTCCGAATACATATATGTTTATTTATTTGATTTTCCACAATTTAGTTGCATTTGTTAATTATATTCTATAAATAAAGTTTGAAAAAAATAACTTATTTGAATACTAAATTTCTTTTTATGTTCTTTTAATATATATATATTTTAAAAAAATTAATGTATGTATTTATGGATATAATTTGGTAAAATTCATCTCATGCTTAATAGTTCTTTAAATATTTCATTTTTAATAATCACATACATTAAATTTGACACATTTTAAGATATATGTAGAAGTAAAAAATAAATAATTCATATTATGTGAATGATAAATAAAAAATTATTGTTCCTAATAATATACATGAAAATTTTCTAGTAGAAATAATATCTTTGTAGCTTCCAATGATATAAAAATTAATAAATAAACATATATGAAATTATGTATTACTAATAATATGTGTATGTATATCTTTGTGTAAATATATATTATAAATAAAAATATGACTAAATTATATATATATATACAAAAAATTGAATATTCAATTAATTACAATTGAATATCAATTATTTTAAGGGCGAATTACATCTACCTCCCCTGAGGTTTGATGAAATTTCAATTTAACCTATTTTTTTTTTTGTAAATTACAATAAACACCCCATGGTATATTCCGTCTAACAATATACCCCAACCGTTTAGGACTGTTAGGGTTCCGTTAGTTTTTGTATGTAAAGTTTCGATAGTTCCCTTGAAGGGTTTTTTGTTAATATATATAAAATATCTAAGGTTGTATGTTATGTATTACATTTTTGTAGGGTTAAAAGTAATACTATTGAAAAAATTGTTCCCTTTTTAAGAGCTAAAAATGATGGGTAGGTGGGAGAAGAGAGAGAACTAGATACATACATATGCAATGTATATACATATGCAAGTTGAGAAATCATACACTTTCAATCATAACACGCTCATTTCTTCTCCAAATCGCGCAATTTGTATGTCAAAATCGATCACCGTGACGAGAGGAATACGTTGGCGGCAATTGTTTCAAGTTTCGCCGGATGGTGGAGGAGCGACAGTGGCGGCGGCGACGACGACGAGGTGGTGGCAAGTTTCCGTTTTCAGATAAGTTTTCTAGTGAACTTGAAGCGGGTCTTAAACTTGTCGCATGGGGAACACGATGGTGAGATCAATTTTGGGCTAAAGTTGACGGAGGCGACGGAATTGAGGCGAAGAGTGGGTTTTATACATTTTTCATCCATCACTTGTAATTATTACATACCACAAGGGATCTATTGTAATATACATAAAAAAGTAGATTAAATTGTAATTTCGTCAAACCTCAGGGAAAGTAGATGTAATTTGTCCTATTTAATATCAACAAAAAATAAAGGGTAAAACGGACTTTATACTTTTTTTGTCCATCGCTTCTAATTATTACATACCATAAGGGGTTTATTGTAATTTACAAAAAAATATGGGCTAAATTGTAATTTTACCAAACCTCAAGGGAGGTAGATGTAATTCGACCTTATTTTAATTGAATAAGATACTCAAATATTCGTGATCGAGAAATAGATATTTAAATATTTATACATAAATTTAATTTTTAAAAATTAAAATCAAATATGAATATATTGAATATCTGACGAATACAAATATAGATATTAATTTTAAAATCGTTAATATCCATATTCCTATCCATATTCGATAAAGTTAAATGGATATAAACACACCATATTAGATCTGTTTACACCCCCAATCACATATTATGGACTTTTTGTACAATCAAGGAGACATAATCCTTGTAGAGACACGCTTTATATTCTCTACCGATCACAAATTTGGAATTTCGTGTTTGACCTGCGGCGGACCATTTAGATCCGTGATATATGATATGGTAAGATATTCCAAACACTAGGAAAGCTTTTGGGATTTCTTTGCAGTTTGTATTAAGAAGTTGGACATATTAGGCGAGGGGGCGTTAATTGAAATTTTGGTTCCATAAATATGCTTTAGTTCAATTTTAGTTTTATTTATTTCACTTTTCTTAATTTTAATCTTATAAGTTTTATTTTTTAGCAATTTTATGACTTTTTTTCACTTTTTGTTAATTGTTTCATAATCAAAGCACCCGCGAGGCATATGACTGTTAAATCTATTTGGATAAGTACTATATTGCATCCCCTTCTTCAGCTATTAATCTCTGTTGGATTCAATAGCTAAAAAAGAACTATAATTTTGTTTCTTAGTTCAATTTTTTTTTCTTTTTGTATAGTTTATTTTCCTTTCAAAATGATACACAATCACAATATACATTATTCATTCCCTCTAAAATCAACAGTAAGTTGAGATTTAACGGTTAAGTACTTCGCATGCGCTTTCTCCATTGTATAATTGATGGAAAGTAAAAAATTAAAAAAATTCCAAAATTACTAAATAATAGAACTTATGGGATTAAAATTAAGAAACATGAAATGAATATGAGTAAAATTCAATTAAGCATACGTGAAGAATTAAAATTGCAAATAACCCAACGAGGGCAATAATGAATATGCCACCATCTTGTTTATGTTAATTAACAAGTGACAACTTGCCGTTGTCTATTGCTCTATCCGAACTTTATCACAACTTTAACTTTGAGGATATATATAATTAAAAGCAAAAGCAATGTCGAAGAATATGATACTAAAGAAACCTGGTGTTCAGACTTTAAATGGTGGGCCAAAATCAAATAAATTTGGACAAACAATAAACCTTTCACACTTATCCTCAAAAATTAGTAAACTTGAAAGAAAACGAATGCAGATTGCCTGCAAATTAAAGCACCTTCCAATCTTTGAATTCCAGTGTGTGTTGTGTGTGTCTGCGTGAAAAGGGAGATCAGAGATGGCCTATTGTGCTCTTGTTTCACTTATGAATACACTTGAGCTGATTGTGCACTCTGCTCGCTTTCAGTCCTTGTATGTGAAACAACATGTCCTCTCTCTACACCAAAAAATTCAATTATTGGAACCATTGTTCCAGGAGAAGAGTCATGAAGAAGAAGAAATGGAGTCACTTGAAACTCGAATCAGAGATGCAGCATATAGGATTGAAGACATGGTTGAGTCCTTCACCAGAGATCAGACTCTTTCGGATCTCCGCAGAAAAGATTCTTCACACAAAGACTATCCAAGACTATCAATTAAAAAAATTAAAAGAAAGAAAGAAGAATTTGAGGAAGTGATAGTGGAAATTGATTCCATTATGGGAGAGTTGTCGAGGGATAAATGCGCCCAGAAAGGTTCGCCCTTGCCCCCGAGGAAATATGTCCCTGCCGGTGGTCCAACAAGGCCTCCTCACGGTGGTAAGAGCATTGTGATGGTGGGAGTCGATGAAGATGTTATTGAGTTGAAGGACAGGCTTGTTGGGCGAGAATCCAAGCTCCTGACCATCCCGATTGTTGGGATGGGAGGTATTGGCAAGACAACTCTTGCCAGAAATCTTTTTGATGATGCACTTGTAAAATATCACTTTGATGTTCGTGCTTGGGCAACAATATCTCAAACATATGTTGTGCCTGATGTACTTCAAAGCCTGCTAAATGACATGGGAGTTGTTGCCAACAATAAACAAGAAGATATGAGCATTCAAGAATTAATTGAGAGGTTATATAAACATTTGAAGGGTAGAAGGTATTTGATTGTATTGGATGATATGTGGAGCACAGAAGTTTGGGATCATTTGAGAAGGATCTTTCCAGATGATGCTAATGGGAGTCGAATCATGCTAACTAGTAGATTACTAGACGTGGTTACTTATGCTACGGACTCCTCTAGCCCTCCTTATGAGATCCGTTTCCTTGACGAGGAAAAAAGTTGGGATCTACTTTGTCAGAAGGTCTTTGCGCAAGAAGGATGCCCTCTTGAATTCAGGGAATTGGAGGACGTAGGGAAGATGATTGCTCAGAACTGCAAAGGACTTCCACTATCAATTAGCGTGATTGGTGGAGTCCTAGTGAAGTCAAACATGACAAGAAAATTCTGGGAGTATGTTGCTCGAAATGTAAACTCAGTCGCCATTGAAAGTGACGAGCATTGTTGTGAGATATTATCTTTGAGTTACAAAAATTTGCCTTGTCACCTCCAACCATGCTTCCTCTATGTCAGCATTTTCCCAGAAGACGTTGCAATTTCTGTCACACAGCTCATTAGATTATGGATCGCCGAGGGATTTTTGAAACCAAGTAGATCAAAAAGCTTGGAAGAGGTTGCAGAAGAATACCTCCAAGATCTTATTGAAAGAAATCTTGTTTTTGTTCGTGAAAGGAAATTTGATGGTAGAGCAAAAACATGTGGTGTTCATGATCTTTTACGGGACTTGTGCATAAAAGAAGTTGAAAAGGCGAATTTTCTTCACATCATCGATGGTGTTGTTCCATTTTCCCCTGATGGTGTGAATTTTCCACGTCGTTTGAGCATGTGTCGAGACTATACTAAGAGAGACAATTCTATCACTGATGTGATACGCAACAAAATGGAATCTTTGAAATTTGTTCGTTCTTTGGTGTGCACTACTGATTCTCCTTTGCCATACTGCAAATGTTTTCCCTTGCTTAGGATATTGGACATCCATTATGCAGGTTTTGAAAAACTTGCTGATGATATTTTACTACTAGTGAACTTAAGGTACCTGGCTATAAAGTCATACACTATGCTAGATTTACCTTCTCATGTTGGTCTTCAGTTCTTGATTATTCCGCACCGTTGGTATTTTTCATCTGGGGAGCCAAGTCCATCGACGGAAAAATATAACCAAAATTTGGCAGCAGAAATCTTGCAAATCACAAATTTACGACATCTAGAGGTGGATCACTTTTCTCTGCCTAATCCTATTGACAAAAACAACAATCTTGTTGTTCTAAGAGACCTGCATACACTTTCCAAGGTATCAAATTTCAGATGTACAAAGGAGGTTCTCAAGAAATTTCCCAACCTTAAGAAATTGGTTGTTTATTATGATGATGAAATAGAAGACTGGTCGGCATACCATCTCGAAAACCTCATCCATTTTTCAAAACTTGAAAACTTAAAATTCAATTTCAATTTGTTGGAGGGACAAACTTTTTTGCAGAATGTCATTCTCCCTCTAAGCCTCAAAAGGTTAGCCCTGAGTTGGTCCGAGTTCCAATGGAAAGAGATGACAATTATCGGTTCATTGCCCAATCTCGAAGTGCTCAAACTGGAAAACTATGCCTTTCGGGGGCCAGTGTGGGAATCCGTCGAAGGGGAATTTTGTCGGCTCAAATTTTTGAAAATTAATGGCTCAGATCTAAAGCAATGGATCGCTGAAAACACACACTTTCCCAGCTTGAAGAAACTAGTTATAAAGGACTGCGTGGAGCTAGAGGAGATCCCATCCGGTATTGGAGAAATAGAAACATTAGAAATGATCGAAATCGACGACGCAAGCAATTCTGCTCTTGCTTCAGCGGAGCAAATTGTAGAGGAGCAACAAAGCATGGGGAATTATGCCCTTCAACTTCATGTGGATCGCGTTAATTGCAGAAGGAAGGTAATACAATTTCTATGTCCTTCAATATTAATTTGATATAATCAAGGTACCAAAATATTTAAAAACTTTATGTAGAAAGAAGTGACAAATAATTTTAGTCATTTAAAATTAAAATTAATGACAAATATTTTACACAAAAAATTATTTTTATTATTTTATTTGAATTAAAGTGTAATCCATCTTATTTTAGATAGTGGATAAATATTGAATTATTTCGAATAAAGATGAATAATGAGATACTTTTTTAAATTGACATAAAAAGTAAATTTTATACATAGCAAAATAGAGTTAAATGAGGTTATTTATATATGTGCACGCACTTGTATAATCGCAAAAATTTTGAATCATATGTATAGCTGTATGAATTATCAAAATATGTACATATACAAAAAAAACTCAGTCTTAATTGATCCCACCTAGTTCAACCCTCAATAAAAATTAGTCTCACTAGTTTAAAAAATTCAAAAACAATCCCGTTAGATAACTTTTTACTTCAATTTTGATCCCAAGTCCCAAAACTTAATGGAGGCGTCACCATTCTCTCTTTTGCTGTTTGCTCACCATTTTTGGTGTGCATTAACTTGACTTGGCTTAGCTGGTGTGATGTGCCATACAAGTATATATATATATATATATATATATAATGAACAATACATATTTATACTTAATAAATACAAATATATTTAAACACGTTTTATTTATTATATTTATACTATTATATAGAATATATAATTTTATATACTTCTATTTATGATTTTTATATTTTTTGTGAAAAATATATACATTCATATCCCTAATTTTTTTTAGTTTGTAACAATTTCATACGCATATATATATTTGCAAAAATTTCTTCTTCTTCCATGTTTTCAAAAGGTTTAACAAACCAGAAAAAAAAAAAAAAAAAAAAAAAAAAAAAAAAAAAAAAGAGAAAAGGAGGAAACCGTCTGCCTTTTCCTCTTCCCTAAGCCCCATTCCCAACCCAGGCCCCAAGACAACCACACCGGTGGCGAGGCCAACTCTACACCATTTTTCCTGTCTGCCCGAGTCTATCAAAACCCTTCAATCAATTTTATAATAACTTCAATGTTTCTAGTTTATTTTAGGAAAAACGATACTGAATCCTAACTCACCATTATCACACCTCCACTAAATTCCGCCTCCATCACCATCCAAATCTTAAAATTGGCTCTAGCAATTGCTGTTGAAAACTTTATAGCAACATGGATTTAAGCATAATAATCCATCATGCGAAATAAAAATACGATTCTTGTGAATCGATTAACCACAGGATCTTTAGCAAACAACCAAATAATATTTTTAATCTAAATAACTAACCTTGATCCATGATGGATGCGGAAGAGAACTGGATCTAGGGTTAGTGGTCTTCTAAGCCAAGAAAGACGGCGTGAGTTTCTGTATTCTCTCTCTTAGATGGGACAGGAGGCAGAAAGAAAGACGTCGTTCTCTTCTGGCTTAGGGACCATACCCTAATATACCTAATATGTCACACTTTAATTATGAACCCATCAAACATAATTAAAGTCTGACCGGGCTTCTACACATAAAAGACCCATACTTAATATAATATTTCTGTAAGCCATTAAATTTATTTTCTTAAATTGATCACATAATTGGACTCCTTTTAATGAGATAGCAATGTACAATAAATTAATATGTGAGACCAACAAATTAGAGAAAAAACCCAACAATTGCTTCTCCACAAAAAAAAAAAAAAAAAAAAGTTCAAAATCCATCTAAAGTTCATGGGAGTAGGTTTATGTAAACATGAACTTGCCAGCTCTGCCACACGTACTCGACGCCGCCACCAATTCCACTCATTCTTGGCCATCAAAACTGGGATTTCTACCCATACAATAGATTTGTCTTGACGGCAGGAACGCGTTGATATATTTATTGTTTAGATTCCACGGCAATCTGGGTTTCACGACTGGGCAGGGACCTTAGGGATGGAGGAGGTGTATGGGGTTGGATAGTGGTCTTGTGGTTATTAAATATATTTTTATTTTGTATGTTATTGTATACACGCGCGAGCGCACACACACGTATATATGACCAAGGGTATAATATTAGGGGTGTAAAATGTAATTAACCCTCTGCATTCATCCTTATCTTTAGATTAAAATTAATTTATTGCATCCATCTTAGTCGCAGGAATGCAGGGGAGTATGATTCGGTTGCAGATCAATGAGGAGTCTTCCCTTCCATTTTCTTGAATTTGTCTATTTGTTTGAGTTCTTATTGTTCTGTGAATTTAAACTTTTTATCTGTGTAATAAATGTGACTACTTTTTGAGCTTTAATTGTTTGATAAAATTAGAAGAAGAAGCTCTCATCACACCTGCATTCACTTTGTAATTTTTCAAACTAATTTATTTCTTTTTTCCTTTTTCATTTTGTTGGTTATTTTTCTTCTTCACATTCCACACGAATAAGATCTCTATTCTTAAATGGTGTTTCATCTTTTATATAGTTTTGGCTTAAAATAATATACTTTGTATCGGTCTTTATTCTATATTATGTTTCAAACTTTCCACAAACATTATTACTTAACTTGATTCATGACGCCATGGTATTTAAAACTTTTAAATTCAATCATTTTCTTACAAAAGCTAGAGTTATACCCCGGATGAGTTTATGTTCATCTATCATCAATGATTTATTCAAAAAAAATACTTTCGATTAGAAAATTAATTAATTTCATATGAAAAAATATATATTAACTTTTTGTATAATTTATAAATCGATAAATAACTACATTAAAAAAATAAATTAATAATAGAATATGTTCAATTTTAATATTAATTTTGGTATAATTAAAACATGACAAATTTTAAAAACTTAATGTAGAAATAAGAGACAAATAATTTTAATTATTTAAAATTAAAATAATGTAAATAAAAAATATTTTTTTATTTTATTTGAATAAAAATTTGAGTGCATTATGTTAAGCACGGTAACCTTTGGAATGTACTTGCACTTCGATATCCAACCTTGCTAAATGTGCATTTTGGTATAGCCAACCTTTATCTTTATGCGCTAATGATCTTTTTTTCACTATTTTGATTGTTTTTTGGATAAACGTTAATAAAACAAAACTAATTTAAATTTATGTAAAAAGTAATTGAATTTAATTTCATATATAAAAAAATAGAATTAAATGAAACTATTTACATATAAGTATTACATATGTATAAATATATATATATATATATATATATATAGCGATTCACTTTAATATCCTCAAATCTTTTGAATTGTACACATACACTACTCTACCACCGCCTGTTGGTTTTGTCCCTAGTTACATTATCTACTTAAAAAATCTAATAGGAAATTGAAGTCCGCAATTTTCCTCTCGTTTTCTAAAGAAAAATTCTTTAATTTTAAATAACAGAAGTTAACAACTCAGTCTCTCATCTATACTTTTTTGTAAAATACCAACACCTTCTAATAATTATTTAGTGTCTTTGGTTTGTCAATTTTTTTTTCTCCCTCCTATCTCTTATATGTTATCTCTTCTCCTTTCTCTCTCTCTTCTATTTTTACTAAATCCATAATCTTCTACTCTTATGTAATCTCTTGTTTATTTTTCTTCTCATTCTTCTTTGTCCCCTCTCTCGTATTTCTATATTTTATTTCTATATTTTATTTACTTTACTCCAATCCTATCATTTAATCAATTTTGACAAGTTTTTTTACCTTTCAGAAATTTAATAAATGTATTAAAAATAATTAAATAAATATATACATTCAAATAAAAATAAATATTTAATTTTATGCTATTTCAAATTTTAAACAAAAATACATATTACACTTATTTTTTCTTTACACTACAAGAAATATGCCTTATAGGGACGCATTTCTAGAGACACTTATTTAAAGAGTTCTAATAACCTTCATATAGAGACGCTGTAAACAAGAGCATCGTATACCTTTATCATTTGATTTTTAATATGACACTTTTTTTAAACGTGTCATAATAATATTATACATCATGACACCATTAACAGAAGTGTCTCATATTTCTTTATTATTTAGTTTTTATTAGGACGATTTTTAAAAAGTGTCTCAATTATAATTTATATTATGACTCTATTTTTCAAAGTGTCATATTTTATTTTGATATTAAAAGAAATATAATATTACTTTTCTTAAATATTGAATTTTAATAATAAAAATAAATTTAATGACACCTTTTTTTACTTAATAGCATCCCAATAACTAAATCGTAATTTGGCGGTAGATTGCAATTTGGACCGCTAAAATATTAATCCCTTAAACCCTCCTTAACCCAAAACAAAAACCAAAAAAAAAGCCCTCATTAGTTACAAGTTTTGCTAGAAGTTCCTGGAAGTCCTAATCTGCCTAGAGGATATCTCTTCTCCCACGCCGTTGGTTACCCTCCGCGCCCCCCCGGCCCCCCCACCCCCGCGCCACAAATACACACGCACAATATTGACAGCACAGGCGCGCACAAAATCGAAGAATTAGCTCCACCCACTCATGGAGAACGTAGGTCAATTCTGATTTCTTTTTATTGTCCAAAGACCTAGCAAATTTCATCAAATATTTATTTAATTTTAATTCATCATCTGAAATTCTGTTTCTCCAAATTAGTTTTATATTTTTCTATTTTCTTGTTTGGGTTCTTGTTATCAATGAATTTAAAGTAATTAACTTAGTTCTTTCTTTATGCTTGATTGGATTTCTTGTTTAGGTTTAATTGAAGTAAATTTGGACGGGTTGTGTTCTTGCTGTCTTGTTTTTTAATTTCTGAGTTTCGATAAAAAGTAAGTAATATTCCATTTTTATGCAAAACTCATATATTTTAGAGTTTATAAGTATTGTCGATCCCCTGTTTGTATTTTATCTGTTTCATGTTTCTGTGATTTTCCACATGGGTCTATATTGCTTTTGAGTTTGTGGCTTAAGCTTGGTGCTTTTTTTAATATAGATATGTACTATATTGATGTAGTATGACAATTATGCTTTCAATATTATAATGTGACAACCAATAGAATTTGATCTGACACACGTATTAGAGGGCTAATATATAAACATATATATATATATATATGTGTGTGTGTGTGTGTGTCTGTGTCTGTGTGTGAACTCACTTCTCAAGTTGCGGTTAACAAGAACAAAAAGGAATTTCTAATAAGTCAACGTATGTGGAGCCATATGATAAAGTAGTGTGAATATTAATTTAGAAGGGGTTTATGCTACATTTTTTTTTCCTATCATGTTTTGCAAGTTTTGGAAAACAGTAACATTAACTTTATGAAATTTGAAAGTTGATGGCTGTATAAAATTTTATGCATTAAGCTCCCTTTAACTTTATGACAAATTTGCATTAGATTTGTGTTGTGATCATGCCATGTATGTGTTAAGACCTGTATAAAATTTGCATTAAAACCTGTAAAAATTTTCATCAAAGGGAGTAGCATTAGAGATCATGCCATTTATATGTTAGTTTCGAGTTAGTTACTTCAAAGCAATTTTCTTTAATTTGATCTTTTTTACAAAAGCTTAGCTTGCATTGTTTCTTGATGTATAAATTTGTTCTCAATTTATATGGGACATGCAAAACCAAAGAAAATGCTTTTTTGTTAGTCTTTCCATGAACTTAGCATTCTACTTTTTATAGGAAGATATTATATAAATAGTTTTTCCAATAGTTTATGGGTGTATTGGTCTATGTTTATTATCGAGTGTGTAGCTTAAGCTTGGAAGAATTTGTTGTTGTTGTTTTTTTTTTTTTTGTTTTTTGAGTGAGTAGCTGATTGAGTGGCCAACAGATATATGATTAGACTAATTTATTACTACTCCATGTACAGATACTTGTATGGTCTTGAGCTTAACAAGATGAAGTTGTGCATGATTTTTGGATCATCTGAACTTTCTACTTGGATCGTTTTCTATTGTTGGCTGCATATGGATATCTAACTGTGTGGTTGATACAAATTTATATTGTCCTCGAGTTGATTGTATTGCTTATTTATAAGAAAAATAACATCATATTTCTCTTATGTCATTCCGAAAACTATGCTAGGGTTAAACCAGAACTTAATATTGTTGTACTAAAGTATCTTAGTGCGTCAGTTCCACTTGCTGTGTGCCTCACTTCCTAGTATATATAAAAAGTGTTTGGAACTGATTTATTATAGTTTATAGTTCAATAAATCAGAGATTGAAATTAATTTACTATCTTAATATCTGAACAGAAAATCACAACTCCGCAGGGACGCAATGGAGGCTCAACTTGCCATTAGAAAAGCAGAGAAATATGCTTCATTTGCAGAATTTACCTATTTGTTTGAGTTTCTATTGTTCTATGAATTTAAAACTTTTTATCTGTGTAATAAATTTGACTACTGTTTGAGCTTTAATAGATTGCTAATAAGGGGCTGTTATTTACAAAATGAGCAAAATCATGTGAAGAAATAATAGGGAGTATGATTTATTTATTTTTTCTAAAAAGAAAAAAAAGTACAAAATTGAAGATGCTTTCTATCTCTCAACAAAAAGTAATCATCACACCTGTGTTCCATATCATGTTTCAACATTTTATATACCATTTATAGTAAAAAATTTACTAATAGAAGTGTAAACGTCACAAAACTTCATTTTTTAACCCCATGCAAGATGCATTGTACTTAAACTTTTAAATTCAATCATTTTCTTAACAAAAGCTCTAGTTACATATTCCGACGAAGTTGTGTTCTTCTACCATAGATAATTTATTTAAAAAAAGTACGCACAATTAATAAAAGATGATTTGATATTGGTACTCTAGCAGAATTTTTTTTATTCTGAAATGTTTTTTTTTTTTTTTTTAAGTGATTTTCCTCTAAGAAAAGCCATCCAAACGGGTTCTAAATAAGGCACTAGTATCATTCCATTTGCTTTTAGGATGTTTGTTTAATTACACAAGCTTGCCGGGAGGCCTAGTCTAATTCGCACAAACTGCAGGGGAGCCTAGTGTATGCCACACATTCTCATAACCGCTGTTCTTGTGGGCTCGATAGTATCTAGAGGAGAAATAGAAACACTAGAAATGATTGAAATCGACGACGCAAGCGATTCTGCTCTTGCTTCAGCGCAGCAAATTCTAGAGGAGCAACAAAACATGGGGAATTATGTCCTTCAAGTTCGTGTGCATCGCAGTTATTACAGATCGAAGGTACTACAATTTCTATGCCCTTCGAGTAATATTAATTATTTTCTTGATAGCTAGACCTTTCAACAAAGTTGGTTGTAAGAGTCGGGTAAAGTCAGAATTTTTTTCAAGGGGCAATGATTATATTAATTATGAAAAATACTAGTATTTAATCATGACCTGAAAAATAAATATTTTTATTTATATATTTTCTTGAATTTAAAAATAGCTTTTACATCACATAAGTCGATATAAAAGTATATTTAAAAGTTTATTTAATAATAGATTATGTTTAATTTCAATATTAATTTGATATAATTAAGGTACCAATATATTTAAAAAACTTTATTTAAAAAGAAGTGACAAATATAATTTTAGTTATGTAAAATTAAAATTAATGATAAATATTCTAAATAAAAAATTATTTTTGTTATTTCATTTGAATTAAAATGTAATCCATCTTATTTTAGATAGGATAAGTATTGGATTCTTCTGGATAAAGATGAATAGTGGGATACTTTGTTTAAATTGACATAGAAGGTAAATTTTATACATAGCAAAATAGAATTAAATACAACTATTTACGTATGTACCGGCACTTGGATCGGACCGGATCCCCTACCCCATAATAGTGCTCCATCTCCTGCCCCACACTCTGGATGTGCGATACGTGTAAGTCTTGAAGACTTACTTACCAAATTAGATGGTTTGTCCAATTAATTATATTTTTTCAGTTATCTAATTTGGTAAGTAAATCTTCAAGACTTACATGTGTCGCACATCCAGAGTGTGGGGTAGGAGATGGAGCACTATTATGGGGTAGGGGACCCGGTCCGCACTTGGATAATCGCAAAAATTTTGAATCATATGTGTATATATATATATAGAAAATTTCAATTTTAACTTAGATTACAATTAATTTATTGTCTCCATCTTAGCAGCAGAAAAGCAGAGTATGATTCGGTTGCAGATCAGCCCATTTCATAAAAATCAATGAGGAATCTTCCCTTTCATTTTCTTGCATTTATGTATTTGTTCGAGTTCTTATTGTTATGCGAGTTTAAACTTTTTATGTGTAATAAATATGACTACTATTTGTGCTTTAAGTTGTCATCAATATTTATATTATAAAGTGATGATACTTTCTATTTTGAAACTAATTAAATTTATTTAGTGATAATAATTTTTTTGTTGTCAAAATATCATCGGAACGTGGCAATAATTAATGTTTTAATTGTCACTACGCACTTATTGTCACAACTTGGTGACTATGAAATTGTCAATCTGGTTTTATGAAAAGATTTCATTGACACTACGTTGACATTATATGTGTGTCACTAATTATTATTGGTGACAACTTAAACACTATATTGCCATTAACTAACATCATTTTGTAAGAGGACAATTTTTTTGTCATTAACTATTGTATAATTAGTGACTACTCTTTTATTATCACTTGTTATATTGTCATTTATTTACTCATTGCCTTATAGTGACTCGGGTAAAACATAACAAGAAAGGCCACATTGATTCTTTTGTTTTTCAGGAAAAAGCAGTAGTTACTTTTATCTACTTCTGCCATCGCTTTTCGCATAGATATATAATGGAAAATAACTTAAATGAGTCTCATGGCCAGAAGTATGAACGTGTTTGGGCCCAAAAAAAATAAATTTTTATAAATTTAAAATAGGTTGATTTTGGTCATTTTCGCCATATCGAAATAAATTAACAAACCCCAAGTCACTTCGACACGAGCGGAACAACCCATATTAGATGCCCAAACCAAAATAAATTGAAGGATCATGGCCCAATTAGCGAAAAATAGCCAATAGAAAAATAAAATAAACACAGTAATAAAGTCAAAATTAAATCTCTTACTTTTACTTTACGTTTGGTTCTAGGATTTTGAAAGGAAAAGGAAATAGGAAGAAAAAGTATTTTAATTGTTTGGTTAGTATGGAAAAAGAAAGGAAATGGTAAGAAAATGAAAAGTGGAAAGAAAATATAACATAAATTGAAAAAAAGAATATTTCTTTCTATTAGGTGAGGAAAATAAAGAAAAAACTTATTTTCCTACTCTTTCCAGCACTCTCTCGCCTCATCTTTATTGCTCAAAGTAATTAATTGTTTGGATATATTTCATGCTGATCTAAAAAAATTATTTTCCTTGTTGTTTTCTATAACAACCAAACAAAATAGAGAATTTTGGAATTCTTGTAATTTCTTTTCCTTTCCTCCTAAAATCTTAGAACCAAACATAGCCTTAGGGGTCGTTGGGTAGGAATAACAGATTAGCTAAGGATAAGGCTTGGTCATGCCTAAACGATTAAACATGCCTAAAACAAAGGTCATGTGTTGTTGGAAATTTGAAATCCAGATAAGATGGCATAATTGCCATGACCGAAATTTGAAAACTCACTTCAAATTCACTATTTTTCCATCGAACTCAATGATTTCAAACTCTGGGTGACCACGTCGGCCGACGCAAGTACTGAATTTTATGCAAACACAAGGCCACAAGAATTGCTCCAGCCTTCAAGGCTGACAAAAATAAATGTTGTGAAAAAAATAAATGTTAACATATTTAATGCAAATACGAATTGGGTTCAGCCATGGCCCATGGAAACTTATGAGTTATGTCATCTGGGTTGAAGACTTAAGGGATTAGTTTGTTATTGATGATTGAGTAATTCGATAGATAGCGGATATGAAAGTGGATATTTTATCAAGTTGGAGTACTATTAACCAAACAAATAGATAAAATCAGAGACAGAGTGAGGGAGGGTTTGACGGGGCGAACATCCATCTCAAATTTATGTCAAATTAAAAATTTATAGGTATTTTTTTTAAAAAAAATTAAAATTTACCCCCCAAAACTATAAAAATATTTTTAATATTTTATAAAAACTTGACATTGCCTCACCCCAAATCAAAAATTCTAGCTCCCTCCGTAAATACAAAATATTCAATACAACCCAAACACCTACGATTCTTAGTCATCACAGTATGATAGGCACAAAAATATTTGCAATCAAAAGACAACATATGTATATATATATATATATTATTTATATTATTATATAAATGACAACACTTTTAAAAGTACTTTTGGTTTGTTTATTTTTTCGCTCTATCAATTTTCTTTTTTATTTTCTCTCTCTCTCTCTCTCTTCTTTTCTTTTATACGTTCTTTTTATTTTATGTCCCTTTTTTCCCTCCCCCTCCCTCCCTATTATCTTTAATCTCCAATACTTTTTAATATTATTTTTTAAAATTTTTTTATAATTGTTTTCCTAATTTTTAATTTTAAATTATTTTATTTTTACAAATTACTAATTTTATAAATTCATGAAGTAATTAAAAAATATTTACAGTATAAATACTATTAAAAAAATTAATATATTATTAAATTAAATTATTTTTTTATTATGCATACTTATTAAATATATATCAATATTACTGGTAAAAATTAGAAAGCGTAGAGGGCAAAAATAATAATGAAGAAATCTGTATTTTCAGACATTGATGGTTGGCTAAAATCGTGTCCCACCCAATTCTTATCCTCAGTTTGACGCGTTCAGAGTAAATAGGGTGAATTACACTGACTACCCCTGAAGTTTGGCTAATTTACGAAAAACCCCCTACTTTTTCAAAAATTACCAAAAACCCCCTAAGGTTTCAAAAATATTACCAACTTATTCAAATTTTCGAAAATACCCCTTCCCTTTTTTTGGGTGATTTACACTGACCACCCTGAGATTTGATTAATTTACGAGAAACCCCCTATGGTTTCAAAAATTACCAAAACCCCCCCGAAATTATACCAATATTACAACTAGCACCTATTTAGGTTGACTTATTAACAATATTAATTTTTTTTTTTTTCCCTCTGTAATATTGTTATCATAAAATTTTCATGTAATAGATTTGAAAAAAAAATGTGATTATTTATTCAAATAAATATTCTGAATTTAATGCATTAAAGGTATCTACCAACACATCAAGTATGTTATATTATCGCTAATACGGAGTAAATTTTAAGATAAATGAGTTAGAGTCCTCAAGCTAAATAAAGTTTTCAAGTGTATTATTTAATTTCAATTTTTTATTTCAATCAATGTTTATATTCCTCATTTCACATAATGGATATATACGATGCATATTTCAATTTTCCAAATCTATTAAATTTAAATTTTATGATAATAATATTACAGAGGGAAAAAAAGAATTAATATTGTTGATAAGTCAACCTAAGTAGGTGCTAGTTGTAATATTAGTATAACCTCAGGGGGTTTTTGGTAATTTTTGAAACCACAGGGGGTTTCTCGTAAATTAGCCTAATCTCAGGGTGGTCAATGTAAATCACCCAAAAAAGGGGAAGGGGTATTTTCGGAAATTCGAATAAGTTTGTAATATTTTTGAAACCTTAGGGGGTTTTTGGTAATTTTTGAAAAAGTAGGGGATTTTTCGTAAATCAGCCAAACCTCAGGGGTGGTCAGTGTAATTTTTCCGAGTAAATAATTGTGTAATTTCATTATTCACGTCGTACGTTGAACAGCGACAGGAAAATTAATTAATAACATGATAATAAATTAGTGTGATCCACACATTCTCATAATAAATTAGTGTGATCCATCAATAATTAGAATGAGTTGCCAGTCCCTTTTCATCCTGACAGCTTTGTCCTATTCACGCGTTTTTTCGTGTAAATATAAAGAATGTGCAAGGACATTTTCGTAAATTCATTGATCTTTTCATTCACATGCCAAGCACAGCGTGAAGGCCCACGCTATGCAGCTATGTAAAAGTTCTTATACATTCAATTTTCACCGATAACTGTGTATTATTAGAACATTAATTTTGAGAATATATGATTTATTCTTGTAGTGTTGTTCTATGAATTCAACAAATTGATCTGCATTCATTGTAAATTTTGCCTACTGTTTGAATTTTAATGGATTGATTATAAGGGCTGTTACCAAGCTATATAATATAAGGTCTGATAAAACATTGCAAAATAAAAATAAAAAACTGCAAACTGTGCAAAAATACAATGGCTAATTATTCGTACTTTTATAACAGTGTCTCTTAAGTGTAGTATTTATCAACTTCGTTAAAGATAATTATAAATAGGTGGTTGGAAATTTGAAAAGGTTGAAATAGTGGTTCAAAGGTCCGGACAAGAAAACAAGATAAGATGTATATCAAAGAGGCCTTCTTTTCTTAACAAAGTTGGTGGCCGTGGTGCAGATAATTGAATTGATTTGGCTAGCAATAAAGGCACTTTAGTAATTAGCACAGAGGAGGAGCAAATTCATCAGCTTTTCAGATATACAAATTTACTTAATAACTCCATAGCAAATTATGTCCACATCCCTCGAAATATAATGTAATTATAAATTATTTTTTATAGATTTAAAAATTACAAATATCCTTTCAATATATATATCTGCTTAACAAAATTCACAATTTATTAAAACATGATATAATTTCAAGTAGCATTTTCAGTATCTTTGGTCGGATTTTTGAGATGGAATTCGCGTAGTTTTGACAAGTTAAAGACGCAAATGTTATAGATGAAGTCAATTTCTAAAAGAAAAAGACAGTGATGGGATCGAATTATAAACAGTGATACCCAATGATAATTGTGGTGGTACAAAGTACAATTACTTCAAGAAGGTTAACGGAATAATAAAATTAATTGAGGGATTTTATCAGGCTCTATGGGACGCATCTCTTAGTGGTTGGGTTGATTACTATGGATGCGGAAAAATTATATTTTAGACATCTCTATTAATGTTTGCATAAAGGTTCTAAACCTTGAAGGGCTATTTATAATTTTTTAAATAAGATGGACTAATTTGTAATTATACTATACCTCAATGAATGTGGACATAATTTGTCCAAAAATTTTTAGTACTTTATTCTATCTTTTCACATGGGTCACATATTAGGCTGAACCAAAAATCTGATTATTGTTCGCATTCATATTCGTTTATAGGATAAAATATTCATATATGTTTAAAGTAGATATTATTCATAATCGATTATAAATATCCGATCATACATGGATATGGATATGGCAATTATATATCTTATCCGTTTAATATCCGCTCGGAATAGATATATATTTGTATATTTGATTATCTATAATTTAGTTGTGTTTGTTAATTATATTCTATAAATAATATTTGAAAAAAATAACTTATATGTATACTAATTTTTTTTTTATGTTATTTTACTATATATATTCTTAATTAGTTGATGTATTTATGGATATAATTTTGTAAAATTCATCTCGTGCTTAATTGTTTTTTAAAAATTATAGTTTTAATAATCATATGTATTAAGTTTGATATATTTAAGATATATATATATATAGAGAAATAAAAAATAAAAAAATTCATATTATGTGAATGATAAATAATAAATTATTGTTCCTAATAATGTAAATGAAATTTTTTTAATGGAAATCATATCTTTGTAGCTTCCAAAGATATAAAAATAAATAAATAATCAACATATATGAAAACTTTTAGGTGTTATTAATAATATGTATATATAAAACTTTTTTTAAAATAAATATATTATAAATAAAAAATGACTAAATTATATATGCACAAATTCGAATATTTAATTAATTATAGCTAAATATCAGTTATTTACAATTGAATAAGATACACAAATATTCGCAATCGAGTATGTTTAAATATTTGTAATTAAATTTAATTTATAAATGTTAAAATTGGATACAGGTATATCCGATATCCATCAAATATTGATTTAAATATCTATCAACATTCGTATCTGTATCAGTATTCGATAAAATTAAACAGATATAAATTTAAAAACAGCATATTCGATCCATTTCCAGCTCTAATCACATGTTATTGGCTTTACACAATCAAGGAGACATAATCCTGGGAGAGACTTTATAATCTCTACCGATCACAAATTTGGGATTTTACGTTAGACCAGTGGACCATTTAGTTCAGTGATATATGATATAGTAAAATAATCGAAACACTAAGAAAGCTTTTGGAATTTGCTGGCAATTTATACTAAGTTGTTGGACAGGCATGTTAGGCGAGGGGCAATAATGAATACTAGTATAATATGGGCACATTTGATACGTGTATAAAATAAAAATAAATTATAATATTTAAATGATTAAATTTAAAATAAAGTTTGTATTGAATATATATATGTGTGTGTGTGTGTTAACTATTTTTATTATTTATACTCTCTTTTCAACTATATTTAATATATTAACTATATGATAAGTGAAAAATTAAAAATAAAGTAAGATTAAATTTTATGATAAAAAAAATAAAAATAGCAAAGAAAGTAAAAGAAAATTCTGGAAAATGGGATGTGAGAGATGAGAGAGGAAAGAGAATAGAAAAGAAAAATTAAAATATGTTAGAGAGATGAGAGAAAATACCAACTAAATATTTTATACTTACACAATTATTCTAGTGGAGATATTTGAGGGAATTCAAAATTATACACACCAAATAAAAAATCAAATGAGTTCTCATTTAATAAGTAGTATATATGCCTCCAGCTTGTTAATGCTAACTAACAAGTGACAACTTGCTATTGTCTATTGCTCTTGTCACGTCCAAAATATATTAGAGGAAAAATTATGTCTACACTCTTTAATGTACAATATAATTAGATATCAATCTTTATAATTTTAAAAATTACAAATATTCATTTGGAGTATGCATCACTTTAACAAAATATACCCTTCATCAAATCAAGACATACTTGCAAGTTGTACATCTACTGTGAAGTTATATAAGAAGTCAATTTTAAAAAAAAAGTATTAGTGGTATCGGATTATAGATTATGTTGTCCGATGGTGATTATTGTGGTATAAAGTGAAATTATTTCGTACAAATCGAAGAAATAAAAAAATTGATTGAAGGATTTTATCAAGATCAAGAAGACACATCTCTTGGTGGTCAGGTTGACTACTATAGCTGCAAAAAAAAATTATCTTTTAAATATCTCTATTAGTGTTTACAATCATAAATTTTGAGTGAATATTTATAATTTTTAAAATGAAAAAAACTAATTTATAATTATACTATAGCTCAATTATGTTTACAAAATTTGCCCTATATTATAATTCATTCAGTCAATTTTGATCTTGAACACTTTATCAAAACTTTAACTTTTAGAATGTATAAAACTAAAAGCAAAAGCAATGTCGCAGAATATGATACTAAAGAAACTTGGTGTTCAGAATTTAAATGGTGGGCCAAAATCAAACAAATTTGACCAAAATGGTTTTCAGACTTTAAACCTTTCACACTTGAAAAGAGAGATTAAAGATGGCCTATTCTGCTCTTGTTTCACTTGTGATTTTACTAAGGGAAGGATGTTTGTATAATTACACAAGCTTGCTGGGGAGCCTAGTGTAATTCACACAAACTGCAGGGCAGCCTATTGTAGTTCACACATTTCACATAACCACTGTTCTTGTGAGCTCGATCAATAATTAAAAAATGTGGCCTGAAGGCACACCATCATTTCATTCACATGCCAAACACAGCCTGAAGGCCCATGCTATGAACCCACACAAAAGTTATACATTCAATTTTCATCGATTAACTGTATATTGGAACATTAATTTTGAGAATATATGATTTATTCTTTCAATTTTCATCTACAACTGTATATCAGATCTTTAATTTGAGAATATTATATGGCTGCGTTTGATTGCAAATACGTATTATACAAAATAGTTCACGAAAGTTTCTAATTTGATTGCAACTTAAGAGTCTCAAGAGCTAAACATATTGACTTAAAATTACAGTTTTTGCTGGACTTGTAAATCACGGTATCAATATGTGATTGAACTAAATAAGTGGGGATACTAAAGTAGATATTTTATCAACTGAAAATGCTGCTGTACGAACAGGTGAAAAATAATCATGAAGAAATCCGTGTTCAGTCACTAAAATCAATTCTTATCACCTAATTCCACCCACTGCACACAGCGCAAAACCCTCCAACCTTTACCTTAAGTGCGTGTTGTCTGTGTGAAAAAACAAAAAAAAGAAAAGGGGAGAGAGAGAGAGAGAGGAAGATCAGGTCCAGAGATGGCTTATTGTGCTCTTGTTTCACTTATGAATACGCTTGAGCTGATTGTGCACTCTGATGGCTTTCAGTCCTTGTATGTGAAACAACATGTCCTCTCTCTACACCAAAAAATACAATCATTGGAAGCACTGTTCGAGGAGAAGAGCTTTGAAGGAGAAGAAATGGAGTCACTGGAAACCCGAATCAGAGATACAGCATATAGGATTGAAGACATGGTTGAGTCCTTCACCAGAGATCAGGTTCTTTCGGATCTCCGCAGAAAAGATTCTTCACACAGAGACTTTCCAAGACTATCAATAAAAAAAATTAAGAGAAAGAAAGAAGAATTTGAGGAAGTGATAGTGGAAATCGGTTCCATTACCCAAGAGTTGTCGAGGGATAAATGTGACCAGAAAGGCTCGCCCTTGGCCCCAAGGAAATATGTCCCTGCCCGTGGTCCATCAAGGCCTCCTCGCGGTGGCAAGAGTACCGTGATGGTGGAAGTCGATCAAGATGTGCTCCAGTTGAAGGAGAGGCTTGCTGGCCGGGGATCCAACCTCCAAACCATCCCGATTGTTGGGATGGGGGGTATAGGTAAGACGACTCTCGCCAGAAATCTTTTTGATCATGTATTTGTAAAAGATTACTTTGATGTTCGTGCTTGGGCAACAATATCTCAAACATATGTTTTGTGTGATGTACTTCAAAGCCTTCTAAATGACATGGAAGGTGTTGCCACCAATAGAAAAGAAGAACCAAGTGACAAGTTGTACAAAAATTTGAAGGGTAGAAGGTATCTAATTGTGTTGGATGATATGTGGGATAAACAAGTTTGGGATGATTTGAGAAGGATCTTTCCGGACGATGCTAATGGGAGTCGAATCATGCTAACTAGTAGACTATTGGACGTGGTTACTCACGCCACAAACTCCTCTAGCCCTCTGTTAGGATAACACCCGGATCTAGTAGTACATTTATTTTAAAAGGCGACAATAATTTGATAATAAAACGAACGGAAATTAAAGCGACACAATATTTACGTGGTTCGGCTAATAACAAGCCTACGTCCACGGGCAAGGAGCGATTCCACTATAAGAAATTTATAGAGAGTTACAACAATTAGAGAAACAATTCTCTAATTAAACCCGAAATCCCAAGAGAACAAACTCACAATTCTCTCACAAAGAATTTATCTCTCAAGTGTTTCCCGACTCTCTATTTTTCAAGCCTCTCAAATAACCTTACTTGTCTTGAAGCTCTCTAACTTCTTCTCTTTTCTCTCTTTTCATGTTTTCAAATGAATGGCCATGGCCATCTATTTATAGGCAAAAACAAGAGATGAGATAAGCATTATCCATTCCTAATGGATAAGCATCATCCATTCCTAATGGATAAGCATCATCCAATATTAATGGATAAGCATCATCCATTTCTAACGGATAAGCATTATCCATTTCTAATGGATAAACATCATCCAATCCTAATGGATAAACATTATCCAAATCAAGAAGACTTCAGTTTGAAATTTGCTTCTTTGCATAAATCGAGGCCATCATTAAATTCAAGTCACAATAACAAATCTCCACCTTGACTTGAATTTTACCAAAATTTCAAACAGTGATCTCGCTCCACTTAGCCAGTTAAATCATCTCTCTGTGATACCAATCAAGTTCAAGCAATGCTTGAACTTGACCTTTGGAAGAGGCTTAGTCAGCATATCTGCGGGATTCTCATGAGTAGAAATCTTTTTCACTGAAATATCACCCCGCCCAATAACATCACGAACAAAGTGAAACTTTACATCAATGTGCTTAGTTCTTTCGTGAAACATTTGATCTTTAGTCAAGTGAATGGCACTTTGACTATCACAGAAAATCACGCTCTCGTCAGAGCAAGAACTAAGCTCTCCCAACAAGCCTCGTAGCCAAATTCCTTCTTTAAGCACCTCAGTCACTGCAATGTATTCAGCCTCTGTAGTAGATAATGCAATCACAGGTTGCAATGAAGCTTTCCAGCTTATTGCACTTCCCCCAAGAGTGAATACGTATCCGGTCAATGATCTTCTTTTATCAAGATCACCAGCATAATCAGAGTCAACATAACCAACCAAATTACTATTACTCCGTCCAAACTCCAGACAAGCTTCAGAAGTCCCGCGCAAGTATCTCAAAATCCATTTCACTGCATCCCAGTGTGCTTTTCCTGGACAAGACATATATCTACTAACCACACTAACAGCATGTGAAATATCTGGGCGTGTACAAACCATAGCATACATCATGCTACCAACTGCACTGGAGTAGGGAACTCGGGTCATGTACCTCTTTTCATCATTAGACTTTGGTGACAGAGCAGCCGACAATCTAAAGTGCGCAGCTAATGGAGTAGATACCGGTTTGGCATTTTTCATACCGAATCTCTCCAAAACTTTTTCAATATAACTCTTTTGAGTTAAATACAGCTTCCCACCTTGTCTATCACGTTTGATTTCCATGCCAAGGATCTTCTTTGCTGGACCAAGATCCTTCATTTCAAACACTTCGCTCATCTGCTTCTTTAACTTATCAATATCAGACATATTTTTAGTTGCAATCAACATGTCATCAACATAAAGAAGCAAATAGATAAATGAGCCGTCATGAGTTCTTCGAAAATAAACACAACTCTCATAGTTGCTCCTTGAATATCCGCTGCCAATCATAAAGGAATCAAATCTTTTGTACCACTGCCTTGGAGACTGTTTCAGGCCATACAAAGATTTTTTCAACAAGCAAACGTGATCTTCTTTGTCTTTCACAACAAAACCCTTCGGTTGTTGCATATAAATTTCTTCTTCTAGTTTACCATGCAAAAATGCAGTTTTAACATCAAGTTGTTCTAACTCCAAATCATGCATGGCAACTAGAGCAAACAAGACACGAATAGAACTGTGCTTCACAACAGGTGAGAAAATATCATTAAAATCAACACCTGGTACCTGACTGTAACCTTTGGCTACTAACCGTGCCTTATACCTTGCCTTTTCTACTCCAGGAATTCCTTCCTTTCTTTTAAAGATCCATCTGCACCCCACAATCCTTTGTTTGGCTGGCGGTTTCACAAGTACCCAAGTACCGTTCTTGTGAAGAGACTCAATTTCCTCTTGCATAGAAATCAACCATTTCGAGGAATCTTTTGAAGAAACTGCTTCAACATATGTAGCTGGCTCGTTGATAGAATCTATTTCTTCTCCAACAGACAAGGCATACGCGACATAATCAGTATATCGCTGTGGTGGTCGTATTTCTCTTCTTGGTCTGTCTCTAGCAATACATCTTTCCTCCTGGGGAGATGTTTCTTCAATAGTATCAGGCTCCTCTTCTATCGAAGGTCCAGAGTTAACGGGACTTTCAAACGTCGCGGGTGGATTAGGAATTTCAAGCTCCACCTGCTTCGATGTACTCTTTGAGTTATCTGTATCAGAAGAAACTGTGGACTCTTTTTTCGGGATCAGTAGAGCAGACTCATCAAAAGTAACATCTCTACTGATAACAAATTTAGGTGACTTAGGATCAAGACACCACAAACGATATCCTTTCACCCCAGAAGCATAACCAAGAAAAATACACTTTTTAGCTCTAGGCTCTAATTTTCCTTCATTAACATGCATATAGGCAGGACATCCAAATATTCTCAAATTTGAATAGTCAGCAGGTTTACCGGACCATACATCTTCAGGAGTTTTAAACTCGATTGCTGTAGACGGTGAACGGTTCACCAAAAAACAAGCTGTGGAGACTGCTTCAGCCCAAAACACTTTAGACAAGCCAGCATTGGAAAGCATACACCGAGCTCTTTCCAAAAGAGTTCTATTCATGCGCTCTGCTACGCCATTTTGTTGTGGAGTGTTAACTACAGTGCGATGCCTGGCAATTCCTTCAGCTTCGCAAAACCTGTTAAAATCTCCACTACAAAACTCCAGACCGTTGTCTGTTCGGAGTCTTTTGATTTGCCTTCCAGTTTGCTTCTCGATCAAAGCCTTCCACTTCTTGAAAGTATCAAGCACATCATTTTTGTGCTTCAGAAAATAGACCCAAACCTTTCTTGAAAAATCATCAATAAAGGTTAATAGATATCGAGCTCCTCCTTTTGATGGAACTTGTGATGGTCCCCAAAGATCAGAGTGAATATAATCCAAAGAACCTTTAGTTCTATGAATTCCAGTGCCAAAGCTGAGCCGCTTCTGCTTTCCGAACACACAATGTTCACAGAAATCCATTTTTCCTGTGCTCTGGCCACAAAGCAGACCTCTTTTACTCAACAAGGTCAGACCTTTTTCACTCATATGCCCAAGCCTCATATGCCATAATTTTGTAATATCAGCATCTGACATAGATGATGAAACTGCTGCAGAGCCTATAACAGTAGTGCCTTGTAACACATACAAGCTACCTGCTTTTCTAGCTTTCATGACAACCAATGCACCTTTGCTTATTTTCAATACTCCACCTTCAGCTGAAAACTTGCACCCATTTGCATCCAGGGTGCCTAATGAGATGAGATTTTTCTTGAGATCTGGAACATGTCTGACATCGGTCAATGTTCTGACAATCCCATCGTGCATTCGGATCTGGATCTTTCCAATACCAATAGTTTTGCATGGAGCATTATTCCCCATCAAAACTACTCCTCCGTCAATAGACTCATATGTAGAAAACCAGTCCCGATTGGGACACATATGATAAGAACAACCCGTATCCATAATCCATTCATTGTTGAATTTGTCCTGCTTCTCTGCCACAAGAAGCACATCAACACCACCTCCTTCTTCAGCAATACTCGCGTTGCCAGAATCTTCATTCTTTTCTTGTGGAGCGTTTCTCTTCTTTTGCAATTTATCGCAATTTCTGCGAATGTGCCCTGGTTCTTTACAGTGCCAACACACAACACCTTTACTTCTAGATTTTGATCTAGATTTTGGCCTGCTTTTATTGACTCCTCTTTGTTTGGACCTTCCTCTTGCATATAGACCCTGTGCCTGACTATCACTAGTTTGACCAGTGATATCATGATCAATCTTTTCTTTGGTCTCCAAAGCAGATTTAACATCTTTTAGAGAAATAGTATCTTTCCATACAACATGGTTTCTCTAAAATGTCTATACGAAGGAGGTAATGAACAAAGTAGTAACAAGGCTTTATCCTCATCATCAATAATGACATCTAGATTTTGCAAATCCATAATAATAGATTCAAACTCATCAATATGAGAGCTCAAAGATGTACCTTCACTCATTCGCAGTGAATATAGGCACTGTTTCTTGTACAACTTATTCGTGAGAGTCTTTTTCAGGTAGAGAGACTCCAACTTATCCCAAAGATCTTTCGCCGTCTTTTCGGCAATCACCTCGCGCAAAACTTCATTTGACAAAGACAACTGAACAGCCGAGCGGGCTTTCTCATCCATCTCCTCCCATTTGTGATCTAACATGGCCTCTGGTTTTACACCGGTCAAAGCCTTCTGAACTCCGTTCTGAACGAGGACGGCACGCATCCTCACTTGCCATAAAGTGAAGTTGATCTTTCGATCAAACTTCTCAACATCAAATTTTGTCATCGACATCCTCACTGGATAGGAAATACCAAAATAAAAGTACTAACAACCAGAGCTCTGATACCAGTTTGTTAGGATAACACCCGGATCTAGTAGTACATTTATTTTAAAAGGCGACAATAATTTGATAATAAAACGAACGGAAATTAAAGCGACACAATATTTACGTGGTTCGGCTAATAACAAGCCTACGTCCACGGGCAAGGAGCGATTCCACTATAAGAAATTTACAGAGAGTTACAACAATTAGAGAAACAATTCTCTAATTAAACCCGAAACCCCAAGAGAACAAACTCACAATTCTCTCACAAAGAATTTATCTCTCAAGTGTTTCCCGACTCTCTATTTTTCAAGCCTCTCAAATAACCTTACTTGTCTTGAAGCTCTCTAACTTCTTCTCTTTTCTCTCTTTTCATGTTTTCAAATGAATGGCCAAGGCCATCTATTTATAGGCAAAAACAAGAGATGAGATAAGCATTATCCATTCCTAATGGATAAGCATCATCCATTTCTAATGGATAAGCATCATCCAATATTAATGGATAAGCATCATCCATTTCTAACGGATAAGCATTATCCATTTCTAATGGATAAACATTATCCAATGTTAATGGATAAACATCATCCAATCCTAATGGATAAACATTATCCAAATCAAGAAGACTTCAGTTTGAAATTTGCTTCTTTGCATAAATCGAGGCCATCATTAAATTCAAGTCACAATAACACCCTCCTTATGAGATCCGTTTGCTTGACGAGGAAAAAAGTTGGGATCTACTTTGTAGGGTGGTCTTTGCGCAAGAAGGCTGCCCTCCTGAATTCAAGGAATTGGAGGATGTCGGGAAGATGATTGCTCGCAACTGCAAAGGGCTTCCACTATCAATTAGCGTGATCGGTGGAGTCCTTGCGAAGTCAAGCATGACACGAAAATTCTGGGTGTATGTTGCTCAAAATGTAAACTCAATTGCCATCAAAAGGGACGAGCATTGCTCTGAGATATTATCTTTGAGTTATAAAAATTTGCCTCCTCGTCTCCAAACATGCTTCCTCTATTTCAGCATCTTCCCAGAAGATCATGTGGTTTATGTCACACAACTCATCAATTTAAGGATCGCTGAGGGATTTGTGAAACCAAGTAGATCAAAAGGCTTGGAAGAGGTTGCAGAAGAATACTTGCAAGATCTTATTGAAAGAAATCTTGTTTTTGTTCGTAAAAGGAAATCTAATGGTAGAACAAAAACATGTGGTATTCATGATCTTTTACGGGACTTGTGCATAAAAGAAGCTCGAAAGGCGAATTTTCTTCACATCATCGACGGGGTTATTCCATTTTCTCCTGGAGGCATGAATTTTCCACGTCGTTTAAGAATATGTCAAGATATTAAGGGAGACCATTGTATCACTGATGTGATCTGCAATACAATGGAAAGTATGAAACTTGCCCGTTCTTTGGTGTGCACTAATTATTCTCCTTTTCCAAACTTGAAATCGTTTACCTTGCTTAGGGTATTGGACTTCTGGATTCAAGATGTTGAGATGGAATTTCTTGGTGATATTTTTTTGCTAGTGAACTTAAGGTACCTAGCTATAAAGTCATTCACTTGGCTAGAGTTCCTTTCTCATTCCCTAGTACTCTCGAACCTTCAGTTCTTGATTATTCCGTATTTTGCATTTGTGGAACCAAGTCCATTGACGAAAAAACGTAACCAAAATTTGTTAGCAGAAATGTTGCAAATGACAAATTTACGACATCTAGACGTGCATCACTTTTATCTACCTAATCCTATTGACAAAAACGACAATCTTGTTGTTCTGGAAGACCTTCATACACTTTCCACGGTAATAAATTTCAAATGTACAGAGGAAGTTCTCAAGAAATTTCCCAACCTTAGGAAATTACGGGTTAGTTATGAAAATGAAATAGTAGATTTGTCGGAATACCATCTTGAAAACCTCGTTGACTTCTCAAAACTCGAAAACTTACAGTGCGAGTTCCTTTATTCTCCGAGAGAGAGTTTTTTGCAGAACGTCGTTCTCCCTCAAAGCCTCAAAAAGTTAAGTCTGAGTAATTCTGTGTTCCAATGGAAAGAGATGACTATCATTGGTTCACTGCCCAATCTTGAAGTGCTCAAATTGAGAGAATTTGACTTTGAAGGGCCAGTGTGGGAGTCGGTCGATGGGGAATTTCGTCGACTCAAATTTCTGGAAATTAATTTCTCATATCTAAAGCAGTGGATCGCTGAAAACACACACTTTCCCAGCTTGAAGAAATTAGTTATAAGGGCCTGTTGGAATCTAGAGGAGATCCCATTCGGTATTGGAGAAATAGAAACACTAGAAATGATTGAAATCGATAACGCAAGCAATTCTGCTGTTGCTTCAGCGGAGAAAATTCTAGAGGAGCAACAAGACATGGGGAATTATGTCCTTCAACTTCGTGTGCATCGCCAGTGGGACGAATAGAAGGTAATGCAGTTTTGAAAGCCATGTTAATTATTTTCTAGATAACTGACTTCTTAGCAAAGGGCAGTGATTAGACTCTCAATATAAAAAAATAATACTAGTATTTACCCGTGGCATGAAAAATAAATATTTTTTATTTATATATTTTCTTGAATTTCAAAATAAATTAGCTTTTACATCATATAAATCGATATAAAAGAATATTGAAAAGTTTATTCAATACTAGAATATGTTTAATTTCAATATTAATTTTGGTATAATTAAGGTGCAAAAATATCTAAAAACTTTATGTAGAAAGAAGTGACAAATAATTTTAGTTATTTAAAATTAAAATTAAAACTAATGATAAATATTTTACGTAAAACAATATTTTTGTTATTTTATTTGAATTAAAACGTAATCCATCTTATTTTAGATATTGAATAAATATTGGATTCTTTTGGATAAAGATGAATAATGAGATACGTTTTTAAATTCACATAAAAAGTAATTTTTTCACATAGCAAAATAGAAAATAAATGAGGCTATTTACGTATGTGCACGCACTTGGATAATCGCAAAAATTTTGAATAATATGTATGTATGTATATATATATATATATATATATATATATATATAGAAATTTTAAATTTTAATTTAGATTAAAATTAATTTATTGTCTCCATCTTAGCAGCAAAGAGCAGAGGAGTATGATTCGGATGCAGATCAGTCCATTTCATAAAAATCAATCAGGCGTTTTCCCTTTCATTTTCTTGAATATATCTATTTGTTTGAGTCATTATTTTTATGTGAATTTAAGCTTTTTATCTGTATAATAAATATGACTATTGTTTGAGCTTTGAGTTGTCACCAATATTTATATTATAAAGTGATGATTCTTTTTATTTTCTCACTAATTAAATTTATTGAGTGATCGCAATTTTTATGTTGTCACAATTTCACAGAAGGGTGACAACAATTAATGTTTGAATTGTTACTATACACTTATTGTTACAACTTGATGATTATGAAATTGTCTTTATGATTTCATGATAAGATTTTATTGATACTAAATTGACACTATAGATGTATTACCAATTATCATTGGTGACAACTTAAACACTATGTTGTCACTAATTAACATCATTTTGTAATAGGACAATTTTTTGTCACTAAATATATATAATTAGTGACAACTCGTTTATTATCACTTGTTATATTGTCATTTATTTACTCATTTTCTTGTAGTGACTCAAAGGTTTATGACCTATAACTTTATTAAATATATTAATCTTAAACACATGTCAAATTAATGTGTGATATACATGAAAATTTATACTTTTATTTTGATTTTATTCTTTTTTTAAAAAAAAATAAGCATAGATATATCAATAATGACAAAATTAAGAAAACGTCAAAAAACTATATGTAAATCTTTTATGTACACAAGTTTTCTACAACTATTATAGTTAATTAAAATGGATATCTCGGGCAACCGACAGTATTAATTTCTTTTTTTTATTTTTAAGACAGGAAAGTTAGACAATGATACAGAAAAAAATTTTATTTTACCCTTTTTGAATATCGTGATTGTTAAACTACCCTTATTTTTTAAAAGATTTATATTTTACCTTAAACCGAGCTTTCAAAGCTCGGTTTTACTATTCACCCAAAGTAAAATCGAGCTTTGAAAGCTCGGTCTAAATATTTATATATATATATATATATATATATTTTTTAATTAGACCGAGCTCTAAGAGCTCGGTCAATTAAAAAATAAAAAATAAAAAATTGTTAGACCGAACTCTAAGAGCTCGGTCAATAAATTATTTTTCTTTTAAATAGTTAGGGTTTAGGGTTTCGGTCAATAATTTTTTTTTATAGTAAGTAAATATATTTTAATTAATTAATTATCTTATAAAATATATTTTAACTACATAATAAGTATAATAATTGTAAATAATATAACTCTATCCCACATCTTAAAAGTTGGATTTAGTTATGGAATTCATGCCTCCTGTGTTTAATTTATAAATCACTATAATAGGAAAAAGGAAAATTGACGACAACATAGCAAGTTACATATTAAAACTATTATTACATTAAATTAATATTCTGTTGTTTTATTTTTTTAATTAAATATATTTTATTAAAATATTTATAAAATTTATTACAACTCGTAAATAAAAAATATCACAATGAATAAGAAGTTTGTGAGTTAAAATTTTAAATTGGAGCATGTTTATATAAGTCATTGAAAAATATGTTTAAAAAAAATTAAAATTAAAATTAAACTAATAAAGCTCTTTAAGAGCTTGGTCTAAATTTAATTTTGTATTAGTTTTAAATTTGAAGACTGAGATCTAAGCATAAATATATGACAAATTAGTATTGGTCTGTACTAATTATTAGCGTTGTTGGGCACGTTGCCTTGATCTTTCCTTGATTTGTGATTGGTCCATCTCATTATGAATGCGAGTGGTAACGTCACGACCGCGTCGTTGCTCCTTTAACCTGTCGGGATTGTGGATTAATTTGAAATCAGCTTCTGGCCAATAAGCCTCATCCCAAATAGGCTCGAATATATCCATATATGTTTGCTGGTAAGAATCTATACTGTAGTACCACGCAAACATTTGATTGGTGTCCATCAAAAATTGGGTTGCCGCAGCTAAAGCATGTGAGCATGGTATATCAAACTGTTGCCAAATCCCACAAGAGCATGTACCTTTTGTTAGCTTCACAACGAAGCGACGACCAGCCCCGTGTCTCTAGCAAGTATTGATACCGTACGTTCATGGTACACAAAATTCTCGACGACATGTGATAGTGAGGCATCTTTGTAAGCATTGTAGTAGGCATATGCATGATCGGTCCAAGGTTGGTTATTTGATCGCACACCGTTTCCCATAGTAGAACGCTGACGGAACCAATTTATGGTGCGGTTGAAGGTGAGATGAATGAATGCGACGATTGGCAGACGACGACCACTCTTGAAGGCGCCATTAATACATTCGGACATATTTGTAGTCATTATGCCTGTCCGTTGTCCACCGTCGTATAGGGCTGTCCATTTCTCCAAGTCGATGCGTTCCAGGTATCTTGCTGCCTCGGGTTTGGTTGCTCGTATTTGCTCCATGATCTTATTAAAGTCAAACTCAGTTGGAGCATTCCCAGCACTCCAGCATAGGTCTTTGGCGAGGATATTTTTGACCTTTGCGTTTAAATTCGAGCAAAGGTGCCTAAGACAGAATCGATGGCATCCAAGAGGCTCTTTGAATGCAACGAGTTGTTCGACTGCTGAAGTTGCTCTTTGAATCGATGGCATCAGGCTATTGGGATGTATTTTTCAAACTTATCAGGCTACGGGGATGCATTATTGACAAGCTAAAAGACCAAGTATGTTGGACATCATCCATATGAAGTAAATAATGTAATCCGATAAATTTTTTGCTTTTCTCGGACATCATTACACTTGTGATGAGTCCCAAGGCCACACATCTGGTGTATTGCAAGACACTCTCTGCTGATGAAGAATCACTAATTCGGTGGTTTCGGAGACGATTTAGAATCGCTTTTACAACAATACGTGACGACATAAGATCCGAGTCGTTCGGAACAAATCCTAACAATTCACCACATTTTTCAACCCAATTTGTTCCCCTCTGTACATCACCCACCACAGGACTGCCCCTGACGGGCAATGCCCATAGAATTGCAATGTCCTCTAATGTCATAGTTGCTTCACCAATCGGAAAATGAAATGTATTTGTTTCCGGCTGCCACCTCTCTACCAACGCAGTGATAAGTGCATGGTCTATCTCGATACGACCACATGTGAGCACTCCATAAAATCTCATCCCATAAAGCATTTGTAGCACATTAACGTGCAATGGATGTTCTTCAATAATTTTCCAAAAATTTATATACATTGCCCTAACATCCAATGCCCCAGGCTCCTCACCTTCTGCTATTAACTCGGATCTATGACTATCCTGTGCATATAGCACATCTAAACTTTCAGGACCACACAAATGACGATGAATCGACATACCTCTTTAGTAAATAAATTTTTTTTGTAAGTGATAAATTTGTGAGAGAAAATTTTTAATATTGAAAGAAAGAATTGTAATGTTTTGAAAGTGAAGAAGAAGTTTGTGAGTGATAAATTTTTGCCTTCGAAAAACTTGTTTATATAGAAGAAACTTTTTGAAAAAAAAAAATTTAATTTTTCTTTGACCGAGCTCTAAGAGTTCGGTCTAACTATTTAACATATAAATATATATATATTTATTTATTTCTTTGACCGAGCTCTTAGAGCTCGGTCTAACTATTTTTTAAAATATATATATATATATTTGACCTTCTAACTATTTATATATATATATATGACCATCTAACTATTTATATATATATATATATATATATATATATATATTTGACCGAGCTCTAAGAGCTCGGTCTAACTACTTAAAAAAAAAAATTATTTATTTATTATTTGACCGAGCTCATAGAGCTCGGTCTAACTATTATTTTTTTTAATATATATATATATATATATAACTACTTAAAAAAAAATTAATATTTATTATTTGACCGAGCTCTTAGAGCTCGGTCTAATTTAAAAAAAAAATATTTAATAATTGAAATATTTAGACCGAGCTTTAAGAGCTCGGTCTTAATTTTCGGAATTAAAAATAGTTTTAAAAAGTTAGACCGAGCTTCAAAGCTCGGTTTTACTTTGGGTGAATAGTAAAACCGAGTTTTGAAAGCTCGGTTTAAGGTAAAATATAAATCTTTTAAAAAATAAGGGTAGTTTGACAATCACGATATTTAAAAAAGGGTAAAATAAAATTTTTTTCCAATGATACATGTGTAAGCGCAACAAAATAATCCTTATTTTAGTGAAACTTTATCCAATATTTAATTGGGTAAGCAATTTTCCCATCGTGTAGATTTCATATATGCTTATTTCTTCAAATGTCAGTTTTCATGATGTAGACATCCATAAGTGAGGAAAAGAAATTGTAAAAAGAAAAAAGAATTGATAGTGGAAGGAGGAAAGAGACGAGAAATGAGAGATGAAAGGGTGAAATAACTAATTGCCAAGACCAAAGATATAAAAGTGATTACTCTCTCATCCCGATACTTTATGTAATAATAATATTATATATTGTATAGATGATATAAATAGTATAGATAATGAGCTAGTTATATAAAATTTTAAAATTTTATCTTTCAAAAATGATGAGATTATCTTTTTATATCTCATAAATCGTCCCCCAAATTAAAATTTATGACTCTGTTCCAAATGAGAAAAATAAGCCTAAAAATTGAGTACAATTAAGCAATGTAATATTTTTTGTTGTTTTCGTCGTGAACTTATCCAGTACTGCTTGATTAGGCCAATATTTTCCCTTTTCGGGTTTTGCTTTGTGTCTTTTATGACAAATTAAATTAGCCACACCTAATTAGTGAAATTGAGTATATGATTATGTATTTATTCCAAAAAAAATAAAAATAAAAGAGTATATGATCGTGTGAGGACGAAATATTACACAATTCACCAGGCAGATTAAAAGTTCAAATGGCAAATTACACTTTGACAACTCGAATGAATTATTTCAGTGATATACTCTGTAGAAAATAAGAATAAGCATTTCACCTCATGTAATACCAAAAATCCCTTGAGATTTGACTCAATTAACAAAAAGCGCTCTCTATTTATTGAAATTAGTCGATCGGGCACACTCGATGTATGTGTAAAATAAAAAAAAAAATATGATTTAGTTGCATATTTAAACTCTAAATAAAAAATTAAAATATTTATTGGATTCTATACATGATTACAAAAAGGACACCAATATGTTTACTAGACATGCTATGTACTTTATTAACAGTATAGACTACAATTACTTTAGACACCGACAAATAAAGGATTTTTTTATAATTTGGACAGATGACCGGTACTATTTGTAGTGTAAAAGCAAATCCAAAGGATAAGAATTGTAATTTCGATAGATAAAAGAAAAGAAAAAGAAATTATAATTGAAACAAAAATTAGGGGATATTTTTATATTTATCCTTGTTTTAATCAGAATGTTGTGAGCGCCAGTAATTTTCATAAAAAGAGACCTGTTGATGAAGTTTCTGTGTTCTTCAACTCAAAATAGTCAACGAAACAATCAAATCGCAAAATTCAAAAAAGAAATTAAAAGATCAACAATGAGAAAATAAAATTTATTAATTTTGCCCCTATTTTGAGAAAACTTTTGCTTGTTGGTGAAGTATTTCAAACTACGTGGTTTCTGTTATTAATAACAAATAAAGTTTTTCCAAACAAACTTGGTAGACTATGCTTGCAAGAAACATTGCCCTGTCTCCAACAATGTAATTAATGCTTGCATCACATTCCTTTGTCACTTCCTACAATTGTTATGACCACCAAGTAGCGTGGCTTCTATGGAAACATCACCCTTAATCAGCCCCTCAAATTTATATAAAGTCATGATATATATATACATATATATATCAATAGTTAGTCTAATAAAATGAAGGGCTAAGTTTCTTAAACAAAGTTCAGGATTCGAATACTAGAGCTATGACTTGAACAACTGAGTTGGAAGAATCGCCTCATAACAGACCTCTATAGTTTTGATTCTGGATTAGTTGGCCAGTGGATCGGAATCGGGTGGTTAAAACCAAAAGATATATGTATATATATATATAGATAATTTAATTATGTCTTCAAAAATAATAAATCGTCTCTTGTGATTCCTTTAATTTCAAATGTAGCTTTAAAGTTAAAAATTTCTGACTCTCCTCTGCGGATCGGTGGTGGATGGGGTGGGATGAAGGGATATATGAATAACCCAATTTTAAAAAAGCAACATTGCTTGTGTACGCAAGTTTATATCCATATAAACTATAGTTGTTGCTTTTCCACAATCTTTTTACACAATCTTGACATTTTCCCTCCACTACACTTTCTTGTTTTCATACCCATAAAGACCCTTTAAATTCTAGTGGTTCCATGGCTATCAAAAAGCTCTTCTATTTAAGGCTCACTTGCATTCTCGAAATTGCCATCTTCTCAACAAAAACAAGTTCATTGCATTCTTCAAAATGGATAAAGTCTTCACAGCAATCATCTCCTTGGTTCTGATTATCAATCTCGGGGAGAGCTTCGATTTCCATGAGAAAGAGTTGGAGACAGAGGAAAGGTTGTGGGATATGTACGAGCGCTGGAGGAGCCACCACACGGTGTCGAGGAGCATAGACGAGAAGCACAAGCGCTTCAACGTGTTTAAAGCGAATGCTCATCACGTTCACCGTGTCAACAAGATGGACAAGCCTTACAAGTTGAAACTGAACAAGTTTGCAGACATGACAAGCCATGAGTTCGGGAGCATGTATGCTGGGTCGAGGATCAAGCATCATCTGATGCTCCAAGGAAGTTTACGAGGAAACAGGACATTTATGTATGAAGGCGTACAGAGCGTCCCACCCTCTGTTGATTGGAGGACTAAAGGGGCCGTCACCGATGTCAAAGATCAAGGCCACTGTGGTAAGAGATATATTTTATTTGGTATTTCCTACATCCTATAAAGATGCACAAGAATTTAGGTGGTTCGACTCAATTGAATAACCAAAATCATGAGACGAAAAAAAATGATTCCACAAAAATTCAACAGATTACTTGCTCAATGTTGTTTTCTCACTCAAAACTCGTTCAAATAAACTCATTTGAACCCCTTTTCATACTAGAATCAAGCAGAACTAAAAAAGGGATCCGAAACATAAAAGAAAACACACACACACACACACACACCCACACCCACATCTATGTGTGTCTGTGTGTGTGTATATATATATATGTGCATAGAGAGAGAGAGAGAGAGAGAGAGAGAGAGAGCTTGAATTTTGCATTATTAACCAATATTTCGACTGACGTTGCAGGTAGTTGCTAGGCATTTTCAACCGTGGTGGCAGTTGAGGGGATAAACCAAATCAAGACAAACAAGTTGATTTCCCTATCGGAGCAAGAACTTATCGATTGCGACACTGAACAAAACCATGGATGCAACGGAGGACTAATGGATTTAGCATTTGATTTCATCAAGAAGCATGGGGGCATCACGACAGAGACAGACTATCCTTACATGGCTTTAGACGGGGCGTGCAACCTCAAAAAGGTAAACTACTTTTGCAAGGACTCAATTCAGATCGCAGTTCAAATCCTCTATTCCAAAAGGATATTAGATCCTTCATTCGACATTTACATTAAATTTGCATGTAACTGCAAAATGAGAGAGAATGTAATATAGTTTAAAACAGAGGATCGAAAGGCTCTCTCTTCCTAGAATCTTGAGCATATTTTGGTTTAATTTCTATGGCAGGAGAATTCCCCAATGGTGTCAATCGACGGACACGAGGATGTTCCCGCAAACAACGAAGATGCATTGTTGAAAGCAGCAGCTACTCAACCTGTATCAGTTGCAATAGACGCGGGAGGTTCTGATTTTCAGTTCTACTCGGAGGTAAATCAGAAATTTATGTACTACAGAATGGTAACGGATACATCGCAGCTGTAATTTATTTTGAAATTACAAATACCCCCTTCTGTTGAAAGTGGACCAAAACTGACAAAATTTGTCAAGAAACTCGGATGGCATCATCAATATATGGGAGAACAATTTGAAAATTTTGTTATAATTTAAACAAACCATGTAATAACTCGTGGGGGGCGGGTGTGATTGTAGGATAGAGACAAAGTTACAAGGGAGGTATGTGTAAATTTGGAATCAAAAGGAAATATTACTATAACTGTAAAAAGATAATCATGATTTATTTTGTTACAGGGAGTTTTCACAGGGGACTGCGGCACAGAGTTGAACCATGGAGTAGCAATCGTGGGCTACGGAACCACCCTTGACGGAACAAAATACTGGATTGTGAAAAACTCGTGGGGAGCAGAATGGGGAGAAAAAGGCTATATCAGGATGCAACGTGGGATCAACACAAAAGAGGGACTCTGTGGCATAGCAATGATAGCATCTTATCCCATCAAGAACTCCTCAGCCAATCCCGGAGGACAACCAGTTAAATCCTACCCCAGAGACGAACTCTAAAAGTCGCATCATACTTCCTAGATAAAAATCAAGAACCCTTACTTTTCACAATCTTGTGTTCAGCTTCACACAAAACCATATGTTACTATAAATGTAAAATAAACATTTCAATTCTCAACAACATACCATAGATTCATGCAGATATTGTTTCGCAATTATTTGAATCTGTCCGATATTTTTGCCCTTATCGCTTAAAACACCAAGCATAATAATATACCTTTTCAAGCACAACGCTCAACCGTAGCATCGGATGGGGTCGTTGCATCCCTTAGCATCCGACTGCTTCAAACCATTTCGCCCGCCTTTCTCCAGATACTGCTGGTGGTACTCCTCAGCCCGATAAAACGTCTTCGCCGGGAGGATTTCAGTCACAATTTCGTTGTTGTGCTCCTTTTGCTTTGCTCCCAATGATTCTCGAGCTAACCTAGCCTGCTGCTCGTTGTAGTAGTAAACCCCTGATCTGTACTGTGTGCCAACATCCTCCCCCTGTGAAAATTAAACAATGGACCGCTTTTAATTTTGTGTATTATTATTATTTTAAGAAATTTAGGAAAAAAATTGAATTTGGTCGTATGTTATGGCAGATGCATGAAGGTTCATTCTAGTTTATTTTAATTTATTTTTTATAAAATAAGTGCATGAGGACTTAGATATTTATTATTGGTCAACGTCAAGATTACAAATAAATGTAAATTAAAAATAGATTCGATTAGCTATTTTCATTTGGGAGTTTAACAAATGGTGTATATCAGCCCGATTGTCCCTTTTATGGTATTTGTCTTAAATAACCATTGATATTGCTTCACTCACATATAAGATATTTTATTTCAAATATATTTTCTTTTTGGAAAAATTATGTATACACCCATTCTGGTTGAGGAAATTATAAATTAATTTCTTTTATTTTAAAAAATTCGAATACCTTTTCAAAATTAAGGATTTTATTGTAAATATTAATAAAGTTATCAAAAAGATAACTTTCTACACTTGTAGGAGTCAATCGGGCCATTAAGATATGCGTCTTGTCGAGTTTAACAAAATTACTCAATCAATTTTGTTATTCCACACCAATCTTAACGAAATAATTTCACTTTATTCCACTACAACCAAAATCGAGCATCAGCATTTATAATTCAATACCACCATTAATTTTTTCATAAAATTAACATTATATGTACTTTCTACATCTTAGATTTGTTAACACCATAAGAATTTCACCTTAAAAACTTGTCTAAAACACTAGAAATACAACTCCTAATTACGTTTCACTTTAATAAATAATGAATTTTATTAAATTGTTACATACCTTAAGTAGGTATTTATAATTTTTAAAATTATAGAGATTAATTTATAATCACAGTATGCCTCAAGGGGAAGTAATTTGTCCTTTCTTTTTTCTTTCATATTGATATTTACATATAAATATCGAATGTATGCATAAGTAAATAGAAGGTTCGAAATATATTGTTCATGTAGAGTTTTTTAATTTATTTTGAGGGCCTTCTTGGCTGCAACTTATTAGCCGACAAAATTTAATTCATCTTCGTCATTATAATATTTAATATAATATCTTTATTGAAAACTTTTCACAAGATATGAATTCAAATCGAATAATTCATAATATAAAATAAAAATATGATTTCTATGAATCGATTAACCACAGGATCTTTAGTAAACAACCAAATAATATTTTTAATCTAAATAACTAACCTCAATCCATGATAGATGCGGAAGAGAACTGAATCTAGGGTTAGTGGTCTTCTAAGCCAAGAAAGACGGCGTAAGTTTTTTGTATTCTCTCTCTTAGATGGGGCAGAAAGAAAGACGTCGTTTTTTCTGGCTTAGGGACCATGCCCTAATATACCTAATGTGTCAAACTTTTAATTATGGGCTCATCAAACATAATTAAAGTCTGATCGGGTTTCTACACATAAAAGACTCATATTTAATATAATATTTCTATAAGCCCATTAAATTTATTTCTTAAATGGATCACATAATTGGGCTCCTTTTAATGAGATGGCAATGTACAATAAATTAATATGTGAGACCAACAAATTTAGAGAAAAAAAACCCAACAATATTATCATAAAGAAATTATTGATATATTTTATCACACAAATTGCTCATCACATCTTAGTTGTAATTTAATCACGATTCGTTTATCGAAATAAATTTAATTAATTTATGCTCATTTTATCTACATTAATTAATTAGCCCTCATATGGTTCCACTTGATAGAAGATTCGGTGATATGCTAAGATTTTTATTTTTTCCATAAAAGATGCCTTGTATTGATCCAAATTCGATTCGAGTTTTAGTGTATTCAATTGATTAAAATATTCCATGAATCAAATTTGATTATAAATATCCATAATTCAAAATAAATATATATGATATGGAGTAAAATAGTGTGATCCATTAGAATTCTGAATTTAAGCTGTAATGATACTTTTTATTAATAAATAACCTTATGTCTATGGCCAAAATATATATACATATATATATATATATTATGTATATAATGCTAGTAAAAATGTTTAAAAAGAATGCAATGTATAAACCATTTTAATTAATAATACTTTTTTTTTCATTTGTCAAAGTAATTTTTTAACAAAATAACATTTAGTTTTTATACATTTGATTTAGAGGATTGAATTCACACCCCTTAATTTTATTTTAGGGTGTTGGGTCGTATTATGGGAGTTGAACTACATATTTGATTTGTGAGTTTGTGTATTCATGAAGTATATATTATGGATTAATGATGTAGTTTGATTTAAGATATTGGGTCGTATTGGTTGTGTATGTGCTATTTTACCCTTGAGCTTGATAATTTTGAATAAAATTAAAAAGGTAAAAATATAAATACACAATCAATATATTCAATCCATAAACACAACTCTCATAATAACACCCTCTCCCCCTATGAGATTGAATACAGCACTAAATCATATGTTCAATCCATGTGATCATGGGTTGATGCATTTTAGTACATATTAATACCATAAATCAAACGTGGTTATTCAATGGATTAATATTTGTATTATAATATATTATTTCAATCAAATGAAGTCTAAACTACTTTTCTACTTCAATTTATTTTTTATATAACAATTTTTTTGTTATTAGTTAGTTGATTTTAATGTTTTAATTTTTATAATTGTTAATCGGATAGAATTTTTTATTGAATTCGAATTCAGTAGTAATGAATGTATATCATACAAGATTCAGGTCTGACTTAAATATTGAGGAAGTTTATGAAATTTTCAATTTCTGTCCAAATCCGATCCGTTGATAGCCCTAAATTGTAAACTACCTTCTTGCAAATACAGGCTGACCGAACTTCAATTCATTTAAAAGTTTGGATCATAAGTCCAAACCCTACAATCTGGGCCTGTGAGTTGGGCAATAAACAACAGATATGGGCCTAATATCTCAGCCAGTACAATTATTAATGAACCTAAATTATCCATATATTATTCGGACAGAAAAAATAATGTTCAATAAGCAAAAAAAAAAAAAAAAAAAAAAAAAAAACGTCCCACAATAATTCTAATTTTGATATCCCACATCGATTGCTACATTTCCCTAATAATTTAGATTCATCATTTCTATAAAATAGTAACAAATTTACACAATAATTGCTAGTGGAACCAATTATATTATCGAGTTTTTTGGTCATTCTATAAGTTTGATGTATGACAAAAACTAACTGTAAGTAATAGTACCTTTTGCCCTTATAATCAAATATATGTATACATATATGTATGACATTTCAATTAATGATGCAGAGTTTACATATTATATCTGAGGACTGTCATCTAAATAAAAAATAAAAATATGAAAAATAACCTTGAACATTTTGTGATTGAAATATCGATCACAAGGTTCTTTCATGAATATGAAAATTAGTGATTGATATTCAGTCACAAAAGCTTGATTGTGGAAAAATTAGTGACCAATAAATCAGAGACAATCTTTTTTTCAAAAGCAAAAATTATAAATATAACTATAAAAAGTTTTGTGATAGAAATATAGGTCACAAATAGCAAAGGAAAATCTTTTATGACCAATAGTTCGGCCATAACTATTTTGTTTTACAAAAAAAAATATTAGTGACCAACTTTTCGATCACAAAGTCACAATGATATTAATAAATATTCTTTTTTACAATTTATTTTTAGTTTTTGACACTGATAAAATGGGTAACCAAATGAGAAATTATTTTTAATTTATGTTGTAATCAAATTGTTCGATTTTGCGACAGATTCAGTGGTCACAAGACAATTTTCATTCAATTCGAAATCGATCTCAAAATTGTTCACAATTCTCCAAAAGAATGAGAGAGAGAGAGAGAGAAAGGAAAGTTCATAGAAGAAAAAGAAATATGGGTTCTCGTTTGGTCATTATGAAAAGTGCCAACGTTTGTTGATTAGTTTTTAAAAAGACTTGCAAGATCATGCTAGTATTTGCCATTCATTAAAGACTAACATCGCTAACCACACATGGTACGAAATGTTGTGCCCGAACGCCGAAAGTGCATAGAGGTAGGGAAGAGAGAAGGAGCAAAGCTAGTTAAGAATATGTACACACAAAGACATATAAACTCATGATCAAGAAATGCATGATGATATCTCTCACTCAGGAATTATACATGTGTAACTGGTTGGTTTGAGTCGAGTTTGGATTAGAATTTTACATACGTGAGTAGAATTTTTGGAATATTTTTCTGAATATTTGCGTGAGAATACATGTCCTTTGTCGGATGTCAAATCACCATCCTTGCATTCATTATTGGTAATTTGATCAATCTAGGTACCACCACTTAGTAATGATTTGTTATTTTCAGTTTTAACTAGAATAAGCTCTAAATATATATTAGACTCTTATATATATATATATATATATATATATATATATATATATGTATATAATAGATTAAATTGGATTTAGTCCAAATGAATTTTGCCGAAAGAGACATTTTATAAAGGCCAGATTTCCTTAGTTGGAAAAAGTTACATTGTATCTCTTGACTTGAACTCTCAGTTAGCTCATGATACAAGTGTTGCCCAAATTATTATAATTTATATAACACCATTGTGTTTTATCGACGTATGACTTTAATGATACATACAAGATTTGGGGTTCATAATACAAGAAAAAACCTCCAAAAAAATGCCATTGCAGTTTCATCCATTTTGGGTTAAATTTTCAAGTTCTACTAGACTATTATGTCACAAATATTCCTATATAGGGAAAAATGCTAGTTATTGATGTCACAAACTAAAGAAGTAAAGTTAGCGTTTCTTGATTTCAAATATGTTGTTGCATTATTTGAATCATTATGAGTATGTTACTTATTTTTTACTCTATACATACACAAAAACAAAAAGTAAAAGAATAAATAACACATAGCCCATGATTACTAACCCCATGCTCATGTTTCCATGTCCCTCTTGGCTACCACTTTAGTGCCCACTTTTGCCCTATGTTTCACAACAAATTTCCACTTAGAAAGAATCTATCAACCACCAAGAAAGAATCTATCAACCACCAACAACAAATTTCCACTTTAAAATTATTTTTTTCACTTGACATTGATTTAATCAATATGTTGAAAATAATTAAAAGAAAATTATACTTATATAAAAAAATTATTAAATATTTATGATTTATACTACCTGAATTCAAGAATATAATTACGTTTTATTGTTTCTTTTTGGCACACACAACTCATTTTTTATAGTCGATATCTAACTTACAATTATTTTCTTACGTCGGCTAATATACGTTGCTTGAAGATACTATTATTCTAATTTTAATAAATTTTACATGTATTCAGATTTTTTGCCAAAATTTGTTAAATTGAATTGAATTGGTATTATCAAAATGAGTGTTTACAATTTTTAAACTAAGAAAAGGTTTTAAGAAGGTTTTTAAAAAGCGATAAAGACTATTTAATGATTTTATATAAATAAACAATATTAACGTCATTACAACTTGTGAGAGCCAAGTTGTGAAAAAATAAATTTATTTATTTATTTGACGAATTCAAACATTTTAGTAATAGAATCGAGATTATTAGACTAAATTATCAGATTTTGGGTATGAGGTAATTTGGCCACTTAGACAAACAAATCACAAGACCAATTTTTCAATATTATAGCCTAATTTTTGATTATATACTCCAAGTCTCCCAATATTATAGGTTACTTCTTTTTCTAGTCCACTTTTGGATCAAAGCATTTGGTCTAATTAATACCTTTTACAAGTTTCAATATTTTTTATATATTTCAAACTTTACCTCAATTTTAAGAAGAAATCAATTAAAAAGCACCCTCAAATTGAAAAATTATATAATGGCCTCAAATGAAGTCTTGAATTAATGAGGGATAAGCTTCCCTTGGTCAAGAGATTTAGTTAACTTAAAACGCTGGTGATGATGCCAGAGCAGCTTTCCTATCGCCAGAATAATTTTTTACAAGCTTGTTGTTCCCATTTTCATATAATCTCGATTATTTGGTTCATATGTGCATGCCTAAGTATTACATTTATATAAGAATGTTTCATATTTATTAATACATTATTAAGAGAAAAGCTTATGCAATTATCCATAACAGAGAGAGAGAGAGAGAGAGAGTTTTAATATAATAAATAACTTCAACTATATAAAATGAAGAAAATAGGATTTGACAAACCATCCATCTATCCACAACACTACTACTATGGTTTTACACTTTTAGCCCCCCATCATCTAGTTGGCTTCCTTTTTTTACGCTCTATCAACCACAAATAAAATAGATACATAGGGCACCAACAAAAACTAGAAATCTTTTACAAAACCCTAATTCTTAATTTCACCACAACTTATATGGCCATCATCAAAAAAAAAAAGACAAAAAAAAAAATAAAAAAAACTCATAATAATTCTAAAATACTAAATTTTCATTCATAATGTCAAGCTTCTCATGGCTTGATTAGCCATAGCCATTATTGGTTCGTCTTCTCTCTTCCTCTTCGGGAGCGACAACGAAGATATAGCTATGGCTGAGACCACTTTCCTTACAAGCAACCTCCACCGCGTATCATTTTGCCTTTAGTCTATTTGCGCCCTTAACTTGAATTGTTTGTCGCATAAAGTACCGATCGTAATGAGTATTAGATACTCAAAAATTTACTTTTGGGCAAACATATAAAAAGATGAAATCACATGTAAAAAGGATAATTATCAAAAACCCCATTATATCTATCAAAATTACAATCACGAGATTTCTAGGGTTTTATAAATAGCATCAATCGTTAGTTGTTCAATTACCAAAAAAACCTTCTATCCGTTAGTGTCGGGGTGATCGTAATTTTAATAGATAGAAAGAGTTCTGTAATTGAGGCGATCGTGCCTTGATTTTTGCTAGTATTTTCCAGATGCATGACAAATTATGACACTTTCTGATTGGCCTCAGTCGGAAATATCTGCCAGAGCCATCATGAATGACCCTCCAGCGCCATTACACAGGAAAAAAGGGCCATATGGGGGCTCCCAAGAAACAAAATGAAAAAAAAAATTGCCCTACATTGACAGCTTGATTCATGTTTTGTTTTTTCGCCATAGAGATGTCAATGCAATTAATCAAAATCACACCAAGATAGGGACTTGATCACATAATTATTACAATTTAGTGTTGGCAAAGACTAAAAGATAAGTCATAGGGCCTATTCATAAGGCGACTGTGGTTCCTGTCAATTTATAGGGCACACAATTTATAGGGAAAATCTTCTGTCAGTTTTCCGCTGCAATTTTTCCAGTGAAAATCTAGCGAATGTCCGCCGATTCTGATGGAATGTCAAAAAAAAAAATCCCACGAAAGTCCAGCTGATCTAGCCAAACTGAAGAGACGTTTTTCCATGGGTAACCTTTTTCGTCGGATTTCCTCTTTCTTAGCGGAAATTTCATCAGATTTCCACCGAAATCTGCCTAATTTAATGTAGTGCATATCCATATTCATATCCATATTTATTTATAATTCAAATAACTATAATCTTTTCTTTTTGTTTTTTTCCTTAGTCACTTGGTTCCGATCAATTCACTATTTTATGATTTGAGCCCGAATAGCTATAATCAAATTCAAATAATGTCCACTTTAAACGAATACATGCATAAACCCCATAAGCGAATATAGATACAAACAGTGATCGGATTTTTGGTTATCCATTAATTGCCTGCATAACTTAGTCCTTATTACTTAAGCATAATTTATTGATTTTTTTTCTTTTTTGTTTTCAAAATAATGGTATTCCCGTAAATAATAAATGGCAATATATATGATGTTTTTTAAGATCTTAATTTGTTAATATTTTTCATTTAATAATTACACGTACATCACGAATTAAATCAAAAAAGTAACTTAATAGTAACAAAAATCGATAACATACGGGCTTTTATCGACATACATACGAGTATAACAAAATTATCAAAGAGCAAAACTATGTTTTATTTTGATATTAATTTTCACACATATCGTGTTGGTCTATTTTAGATAATGTAAAATTGTAATTTAAAATGGTTACTAAATTAATTGATTCATAGTTACGATACAAATGTTAATTAATATTGATAACAAAATTAAATATAATTATTTTATTAATAATTGATATTTTTGTAGATTCACCTGCATGCTCTATGCTTCTAAAAATTTTCAGATTTGTTGCGTTAAATTACTTTTAATTGCTTGCCTTTATATTACATATGTCTCATGTAACGTTGTTTTGCCATTTCTATTGGTAAGAAGCACAAAGCGTGTAATTATCTACATTGATTGTGTTGCAGGCTTCAAAAAGCAATGAGTTTGATGGATGAATGTGTTTAAAATCCAAGTATTTTGGTTTGCATCTGGGGCATTTTTGATTTCATGTAATACAATGGAATATCACACCATAATCACTATCAATCTCTATTTGATTTGTATGACTCTGGAATTCGGGTCTGCTTCAACTCCACTTGGCCCGGTGTATTACAACGTAATATAGCACTTGGGAATCTCACCCCAAGAGGTGAGATTCGGCTGGATTGATAATTACTATGTCTGAAATTACATTTTTATCCCTCAAAATTGCTTTGTTTTTTACCAAACTCTCCTCACTAAATGAAAATACCAAACTAATAAAAATCTACCTAACTATTTTAAATTAAAATACTCAAATATTGGGGAAAAAAAAATAATTCTTGAATCTTTTTACCAAAAAAAAATAAATTACCTAAGGATAAATTTGACATTTACCATATTGAGTCACATTTCCATCCAAAATCAAATAAAGAAGGGATATTGGATAGTCTTACTTCTCCTACATATTATCACAAATCAAACTTAAAAATTCAAAGTCCCCAACTTCCAAAGCAGCTATAAACACCATTATATACTCCAATACCATACAAGAAATCAAAAATGCCCCTGAAGCATTCACGGAGTTGAGGATTTATGGAAAAATTGATTTCTCTTTGCTTGTATGAGAAGATGTGTTATTTCTCAAGTCTCAGTACGGGATTTTTTTTAAAAAAGTAACACAATTTTTTTATATATATTAAATAAATGCCCAGCCGACGGCCAAACTCTGAAACGGCCAGATTGAGAGTCATTGCCTAGCCAACGGTCAAATTTTACCAATTATAAATATACCACGCACATTTTTTTTTTTTTTGGTACGAAACACCCTCTCTTTCTCTCACTACAATCCATCAAAAAAAATTTATCCTATATTTCAAAATTCACATCCTTTATTTATATCATATAACTTATATTCCAATATTATTCAACATCTTGAATATTTATATTTTGTATATTTCTTTATATTATTTCTATATTTTTTGAAATTTGTATCGGTACATTTTTTAATCTGATTTGTCGTAAATAAGATGAAATATATCGGTGTTGATATAGATTACGGAGGCCAAATGAATAATTCAAATTACTCCATTTCGTATGATTGTCCACTAATTGGAGTAAGTTGGATTAATCAATTGTCATCATTTGCTAATATTATAGACATAATCTACAACGCAATTGGTGTGGATCGGAATGCATACAATATCAAAATTTTTGACACGTACTTCTCTGTCGGGATCCTCCTATGGAGAATATTTTAGAAATCAACGACGATTCAAAATTGTCCTTCTTTACGAACCTGCATTCCAAACTTAAAGTAGTGCGACTGTTTGTTGAAACAGTTGAGCAGCAACGGCAAGAAGAAAGAGGGAATTATATGCCAATAGTCACGGAGGCTCTTCGAAACTTTAATTTGAATCAATTTGCGACAAATTATAGCGGGTACATGAAATCCAATTTCAACATGTACACTGGAACATTGGTGTATCCCGACGAAGGTCCATCGAACTACAATGGGCCATCCGAAGCTACCACGGTATCGGAAGATGATAGCGTTCCTGACCATTATGCAAATAGCTTATGTGATGAAGAATTTTCTGATTCCGCTTCAGACAATGATGATGATGTTAACAATGAGAAAAATGAAGAGGTTGAAGCTGTGGTTGAGTTAGTCGACGAAAATATCGAACATGAATCGAATCCACCTCCACCGGTCACAGAAATTCCAGTTGAAGAGACACAAAAGGTACCATCCATTCCATTTAGGACAACAGCGTCACATCTCTATAAGATTCTACCATTCTATTCAAACACTGCTCTAGAGATTCTTGCAAATTCGATGGATTTACCAATATGTCCAGCAAGATACTACAATCCAACTAAAGGGAAGCTTGCACTAGGTATGGTGTTCAAGAGCAAAGATCAAGTAATGGCTATCGTGAAGGAGTATCATATCCGGTAGGCTAGGAGAGAATTCGTCGTTTGACGTAGCACTCTACAATTTTGGATAGTGTCGTGTAAGCATGAAACTGAAAGTGGATGTCCTTTTTTGATGCGCGCTTCATTGAAGAAAAATAAAGGATATTGGAGAATTAGTGTTTACAACGGTGATCACACATATTTTATACCTAGTAGGTCCACTGATCATGCAAATCTCGATTCTAATCTCAATACTGGTTTGTTGGTAAGACATGTTCGAACAAACTACGATTACCCTATTAAAAGTATCGCTGACTTGAGGAAAGATAAATACAACTATATTATATCTTAATTAATAATCATAATAAAAAAAACTTTAGTTCCATTACAAAGACAATCATAATAGTAATAAAAAAAACAAAATTTCATTGCAAATAACAAAATATCATTACCATTATCGATCTACAATATAAAAAAAAACAAAAATTGAAATAATTAAAAAAATGAAATAATTACAAAATCAATTTCCGAAATAATTACAAAATAATTAACATCTCCAAAATTTTTCAATTAAAAAAAATTAACAAGACATACAACGCAATATATATCATCAAAAAATTACACACAACTACATATAAATTTCAAAAACACTCCATAAATTTTTTAAAATAAAAAATTTAACATAACATACCATATATATAATCAGAAACATATTTTAAAAAATCATATTAAATATATTAAGTGATACTAACCTTATCAAAATCTATCAATATGTACCCTGTAAAATAAAACACAACTAACAAAGTATCATTGCCATTATCATTCTACAATATAACAAATAAAACAAAAATTGAAATAATTACAAAAAAAAAACGTAATAATCACAAAAAAAAATCATAAAAATTACAAAAAAAAACAAATATACACAAAAAAAAATTGAAATAATTACAAAATAATTAACATCTCCAAATTTGTTCAACATATCAAAAAATTACATACAACTACATATAAATTTCTAAAACACTCCATAGATTTTTTCAAATAAAAATTCTAACATAACATACAACATATATAATCAGAAAAATATTCTAAAAAACTAAATTAAACGCATTAAGTAATACTAATTTTATCAAAATATTTAAATACGTATCCTAAAAAATAAACACCAAAAATTAAATTATTAGTATGAAAACGAGAAGAAGGAAACAGATAAATTTTTTGAAAATTTTGAACTCAAATGCAGCAAACTCATCTGAAACCCCTTCATTTTATACTCACAAAATTTTAAAAAAAAAAAAAAAAAGCTGGTCAAAATGTCGTGACCGCAGTCTGCACAAAAAAAAATTGTTCATGTCAGTGTGCAACAAAAAAAATTAATTGTCGACTTCACTTTAAATTTTTTTTTTCAGCTCAAAAATCAAATTAATTAATATTTTAATTAAACTTGACACTGCCAATATCGATTTCTCCATAGGTCAACATTAGCAGTGTAAACTTGTGTTATTTTTTTAATTATAAAAAAAATTCATATCAAAATATTAAATTTTACACTTTTTTATGTTATTTTTTTAAAATATCCTCCTGTACGAGTACCTTGTTGGATTTTTCTCCTATTTTGTGGTCTCACATATTTAATTTATTGTATATGGTCCGCTATCTCATTAAATAAGCCCAATTGTGTGATCTATTATGAAATAAATTCAGCGGGCTTATAGAAATATTATATATTTTTTGAGTATGGGCCTTTTATGTGTAGAAGCTCGATCACACTCTAATTATGTTTGATGGGCCCATAATTAAAGTGTGATAATTAAGATGCATTAGGGCATGGTCCCTAAGCCATATAAAACGACGTTTTTATCTTCTGCCCCATCTAAGAGAAAAAGAAAAAAAAAACCTACGCCGTTTTTTTTTGGCTTAGAAGACCACCTACCCTAGTTCCATTTTCTTCCGCATCTGCAATGGATCAAGGTTAGTGATTATGACTATAAGCAATATTTGTTTATTTACTAAAGATCATGTAGTTAATCGATTCATAGGAATCGTATTTTTATTTCTTATGAGATGGATTGTTATGTTCTAATCCATGTTTGTTACAAAGTTTTCAACATACCTTTCTTCCAGAATAGGGGGAACAGTTGTAGTTGTCGATTTCCTCGAGAATAGGGGAAGCAAATAAGCAATGGTATTGTCGAATCTCTTCAAGAATAGAGAAAGCAGTTGTATTGTCGATTTGGATATATACATACTGACATACACAATTTGGTTGATATCACATATTTGGTTAAAATTATTATTTGTGAACTTTTAGTGATAGTTTTGCAAGTTATGATTTGAATGTATATCAGATATGCAAGCAGCAAGAGAATTATGATAGTGCCAACAAGCATGGACATTTTGTGAAATGCTAGTTCAGTTTTAGCAATTAGCAAAATGCCAGTTTAGAAATTGGCACGTGCATGTTAGTTGAAATTATTTCTGCAATCACCATTTGGTTATTAATATATGCATATTAGAAATCAATAATTAACTTTTGGTCACTAAACTATATAAGATATATTAAAATTTGTGACAATATTAAAATTATTGCAACCATTTTTTTTGGTTCCTAAAAACCATCTTTAGCAACGGTATTTCTCGGTTGCAGTATGGTCACTAAAACACATTTGATAATATATTGCAACCATATAGAAGTTATTGCGGCCATTGATTTGGTTGCTAAAGAAACATGTTTTACCAACCTATAGAATATGGTCGTTGTATGTGTAACTAAAACAACCAAGCTAATATTACAGCAACTACATATTTTTACATTAGCAAGTGAGATTTTTGTCACTAATGATTATATCTTTAATGATTATTACAGGATGGTCGCTAAACATGCATCTTTAGCGACCAAGTAAAAAACTCGTCACTGAGTATGTTTAGTAGCTACTCTATTGTGATCACGACTGACCAACCTTATTTTCACACTTTCAACAACCAAGTATAATAGTCACTTAAACCAAATTTTCTAGTAATGTTGTTCTATGAATTCAACAAATTGATCCGCATTCATTGTAAGTTTTGCCTACTGTTTGAATTTTAATGGATTGATTACAAGGGCTGTTACCAAGCTATATAATATAGGTCTGATAAAAGATTGCAAAATAAAATAAAAAACTGCAAACTGTGCAAAAATACAATGGTTAATTATTCGTACTTTTATAACAGTGTCTCTTTAAGTGTAGTATTTATCAACTTCGTTAAAGATAATTATAAATAGGTGGTTGGAAATTTGAAAAGGTTGAAATAGTGGTTCAAAGGTTCGGACAATAAAACAAGATAAGATGTACATCAAAGAGGCCTTCTTTTCTTCACAAAGTTGGGGGTCGTGGTGCAGATAATTGAATTGAGTTGGCTAGCAATAAAGGTACTTTAGCAATTAGCACAGTGGAGGAGCAAATTCATCAGCTTTTCAGATATACAAATTTACATAATAAATTCAAAGCGGGGCTATCATGGAAGGATAAAATAAAAAATAAAAAAAAATAAAAAATAAAAAAAAGTTGTTCAAAATTTGGGGCTATCAAGTTGAGGAAGAATTGGATATATGAGAAAATGTTAGAGAGAGAAAGTTTTGAGAAAACCAGCTCCCCACCCCTTTCTGCCGAAGAGAAAGACCTCTTCTGGAGGAATACCAAGAAAGTTAAGTCCACAGAACAAGATGGAGATGCTATCATGGAAGGATCAGAGTCTCAAGAAGAATGGCCAACAAATGTCCAAGCATGGGGGTCATCCTATTTGGAAACACTCATTGGAAAAACTTCAAAACCTGAAGATATCAAGTTCTCACAGAAATGGCTGCTCGACAAGATACATGTTCTCCAACCAACTGCGGAGTGCCCGCACCCCAGAATCCTATTGAACAAGGAGTATGAACAGGAAATTAGAGCCCCATGGCAGAACTCCCTCATTTTGAAGATGTTTGGAAAGTCAGTTAACTACAATATGCTCTCAGCAAAAATCAACGCACTATGGAGACTACAAGGAGACTACGACCTCATTGACTTGGGGCATGGATGTTTCATCTTAAAACTGGATGATAAGAACAAGGCGGAGCACATCCTCACCGAAGGTCCCTGGATTGTCATGAATCATCACCTTGTGGTGCGCAAATGGATCCCTAACTTCCAACCGTCAAGGGATAGAATCACAACAGCAGTCACTTGGGTGCGAATACCTGAACTTCCAGTGGAATACTATAAAGAAGACATCGTTTTTTCAGTGGCGGCAAGTCTGGGAGAACCGGTGAAGGTTGATCACAATACGTATTGGGCGTCACGAGGGAAGTTTGCCCGTATATGTATCCAGGTGAATCTAGAAAAGGCACTTCAAAGTACTGTTGAAATCAATGGAAAAATCCTTCCAGTGGTGTATGAAAACCTCCCATGCATTTGCTTCAAGTGTGGTATGGCAGGCCACCGCGGCCCAGAATGCACTTCCGGTGAGTCGCAAAGAGGGAACAAAGAAGAGGAAGAAACCAATCGGAATGCCCCCTCTGAGCAAGATAACTTTCTGCAAAAACTGAAGGACAACAGATATGGTGATTGGATGTTAGTGAAAAGGGGAAAGGCTAGGCAACATAGAACAGGGGACAACAGTGGTGCTAGACATGGAAGGGGTAACAAGTTCAGTGTTTTGACAGAACAGAGCCATGATGGGGCAGTAGATAAGCAGCTGCAGTCGAATAACACATATAATATTGAGGAAATGACCGAAATGGCCCTAGGGGGATCAACCTCTAAAAAATCGACAACCCACCAGGTTGGGCAAAACAAAAGAGAGGGCCTGATCAGCAATAGAGCTAAAACCCAGCTTAACAAAAGACCGTTAGCTACGGACAAGACCCCTTCCCTAGGTGTTGAAAGTTCTAAATCTCAAAAGATAGCCAACACAGAGTCCCCAATAGTCAACACCACAAAAAGAGTCCCTCCAAGCCTGATTCATGGCTACGATAATTTGGGAAAACAGAATATCACAGAGGAAAACATTGGCAAAAATGGAGGAAACAAATACCCGGTTCAGCAAAGAATACCTCCACATACTGAAGACGATGCACAAACCAACGAAGATCCGAAACTCCCACCTGGGATCGAACTCCGTGCAAAGAATCGAGACCCATCCATTGCACTGGCGAATCAACACCAAAATGCTGTACGGTTGACAAGAGAGCCAGAGTTGGCATGTGCGCGAGGAGAGGATGACTCTCAACATACTCGACAGGCTTCGGAAATGCTTATTGACGGCAACATGGATGGACTAGTTGCTAATGAGGATGGTGGGGGCTCCCGTTGAGTGCTCAACCGTCCTTACCAGCTTGTAAACACTACAATGAAAGTCCTTTCGTGGAATTGTCAGGGAGCAGGGAGTAAGCGCTTTCGACGAAATTTCCGTGAAGTGATACGGGAGTATAAGCCTGATATTGTCTTCTTGCTTGAAACTAAAATTGGTGAAGAAAGAGCAGAAATAGTTTCTAGAAATTTGGGTTTTCCTAATGTGCATAGAATCCCAACAACAGGAAGAGAAGGGGGGATTTGGCTTTTATGGGACAATGCAACAGCCCAAGTTCGGGTGTTCGCAGAATACCCGGATGCTATCCATGCTGTCGTTGGGTCAAAGTTGGACGAAGGATGGATTTGTAGCGGTATCTATGCGAGCCCGAATCCAAGAAAACGTGAAGACCTGTGGAAGAGAATGGAAAGTATGAGCACACAAATTAATAGGCCGTGGCTGATTACAGGTGATCTCAATGAAATTGCCTCCATATCAGAAAAGTGTGGGGGAAATAAATTGGTTTGGCAGCGGTGTGCTAGCTTTAGAACAAGATACGAAAGATGGGGCGTCATGGACCTGGGCTTTCAAGGTCCGAAATACACTTGGTCGAACAAGCGCCAAAAAGGCTCCCTTATTCGGGAAAGGTTGGATCGATCCTTGGCTAATCAAGAATGGAGGATGGAGTTTCCAGAGGGTGTCGTTCTAACACTTCCACACACCCATTCGGATCACCACCCAATCCTCACATGTTGTCACGGTTTAGACAATATTCCAACCAGCAAGCCTTTTCGGTTTGAGCTTGCGTGGATTAACCACCCAAGTTGCTGTGATATTGTCAGAGAGACATGGAAGAAGAATAGTCAGATTCTCAACGCGCTCACGGCGCTTCCGGAGACAATGAAAAAGTGGAATAGAGAAGTTTTCGGAAATATTTTTTATAAAAAGAACAAGCTGATGAGGAGAATCAAAGGCATTCAAAATCGATTGTCGTATACGGACAGTGAGTATCTCCTCAACATGGAAAAGGATTTGGTTAAGGAATACAATGATGTGCTCGAGCAGGAAGAGATGATGTGGTTCCAAAAATCAAGGGTCAAATGGATGTGCTATGGAGATAAAAACACAAGATTTTTCCATTTAACCACTATATGTAGGAGGCGTAAAAACAAAGTGAATATGTTGAAAATCGACGGACAATGGTGCAGCGACGATGAGCTCCTTAAGGCGCACGCGCAGGCCTATTTCACAACCCTGTTCACATGTGACTACTCTGGACCTACTCTGCTTGAATCTAGCAAACTCCAACTGAAACTGAATGAAGAAGCCAAACGAGAGCTGACTAAACCTGTAACAAGTGAGGAAGTGCACAAGGTGATCTCGAGTATGGGCCCTTATAAAGCCCCTGGGCCGGACGGATGCCAGGCCTTTTTCTACCAGCAGTTTTGGGAGATTGTAGGGGGATCTGTGGCAGATTTTGTGACCCAATCCTTTACCACTAGCACAATCCCAGAGTCGATCGGCCAGTCCTACATCACGCTCGTGCCCAAAGTCGAGAACCCAAACGATATCTCACAATTTAGACCCATCACTTTGTGCAATGTTCTTTTCAAAGCGATCACAAAGACTTTGGTCTTGAGGATCAAACCGTTTATTGGATCTTTGGTAGGTCCTCTTCAGAGTAGCTTTATACCAGGGCGAAGCACACAAGACAACATACTTGTGTTTAAAGAAGTGATGCATACCTTGAATGCATCTCAAAGCCGAAAAGGAAGCATGGTAATCAAGCTGGACCTTGAGAAAGCATACGACAAAGTCAGCTGGAATTTTTTGAGGCAGACCTTGCAGTTCTTTGATTTTCCTGAAAATCTCATCAACCTGATTATGAAGTGTGTTACATGTAACCAACCGGCCATTCTGTGGAATGGGGAACCGTTGCAACCAATACAGACATTGTGTGGACTGAGACAAGGAGACCCCCTCTCTCCATACCTTTTTGTTCTGTGTATGGAAAGACTCTCCTATATGATTCAAGAGGCTGTGGACCATAGCACATGGACACCATTTCAAGTCTGTAGAAATGGGCCAAAAGTCTCGCACCTAATGTTCGCAGATGACTTAATTTTGATCGCGAAGGCCTCCACTGCGAATGCGATATGCATACAGTCTATTCTCACACGCTTTTGTACAACCTCCGGGCTTAGAATCAACTTGGAGAAGTCGAAGGTATTGTTCTCGCCCAGGACAGATACATACCTCAAATCTGAAATCTCAACCATGTTAAACATTGGAATTACAGAAGAATTTGGGAAGTATCTGGGGATTTCGGTTGTTAGAGGCCGTCAGAGGGCTGCACATTACTCTAGCTTAATGGATAGAGTCTCTAAGAAATTGTCAGATTGGAAGGCGAAGAACCTGAACTTAGCTGGACGATCCACGCTAATTCAATCAGTTACATCAGCGATTCCAATTTATACGATGCAAAGTGACTGGCTACCCACTAAAGTGTGCCAACAATTAGACAAAGTCAATAGAGATTTTCTCTGGGCCTCTAATACCAACACCAAACGGGTTCACTTGGTGGGTTGGGAGAAGGTTTTGAGAGGTAAAGACAATGGTGGACTCGGCTTAAGGGAGACCCGGAAAGCCAACATAGCGCTCCTTGCAAAGATCGGGTGGAGAGTTATAAAAGGAGACTCAACAGTGTGGGAAAAGGTCTTTCGAGCAAAATATCTAAAAGGGGAAGACATCCTTAAACATAAACCGAAGTCCACTGCCTCAAGAGTTTGGAAAGGGGTGGTCTCTAGTACCAAAGAAGTTGAAAGCAACATTGGATGGAGGATAGGGAATGGAAATAAGGTGGATTTTTGGGATGACAGGTGGTTTGGTAAGGTTAGAATTGCTGACTGCATTGAAGGGGAGATCCACACGGAGGATAAGGGGTTGAAAGTTGGACAACTCTTTAATCTAAATGGGGAGTGGGACCTTTCACATATTAGGACCCAAATCCCTCGTGATGTTACTAGCGGGATTTTGAGCTATCCACTGTCATTCAACCCAGAAGCGAATGATGGTAGGGTCTGGATGGCGGAGACGACGGGCATCTTCACGTGCAAATCTGCATATGGAGCGTTGATGGAAAAAAAGGGAAACCAATCAGCCCATACAGATACGTGGCGGTGGATTTGGAAACTACGATGTCCCCAAAAGATTAAATTTTTTGCGTGGCTTTGCAATCATGGGAGCCTTCTTACCAACGCGCTGAGATATGATAGGAGGATGGCGGATAATGATGTTTGCATGAGATGTCAACAAGGGCGTGAAGATATCCAGCACCTGCTCATGTACTGCCCCAAAGCAAGAAATGTGTGGGAGCTGATTGTTAGCCCTGCGGAGTGGCACAAGCTTAACTCCCTTGATACGTCGAGGTGGCTCCAAGCTTATATGCATGCAAACCTGAGGAATTTAATCCTCCCTGAATGCAACTGGCAGACTGTGTTTCTTGCCACAGCTTGGATGATTTGGAAAGCCAGGAACCTCTCACTGTTCCAGCGAACAGAGGAAAGAAGCACGGAGACGGCTATGAAAATCAAATGGCTTGCCATGGACTGCCTCCAAGCCTATCCACCGAAGAAGAAAGGAAAGGCGACAAAAGTGAAAACCATCAAGTGGAACAAACCCGCAAAAGGGTGGGTTAAGTTAAATACGGACGGAAGCGTATGCAAACGAACTAAGGGAGCAGCGGCTGGAGGAATTATTCGGGATGAGGAAGGGAGATGGATTACAGGCTTCTCGATATCACTTGGGAAGACTTCCGTGAACTTGGCTGAATTGCTTGGACTTAGAGAGGGTCTTCGACTTGCATGGGAGAGGAGATTCCAAAGGATTGAAGTGGAACTGGACTCAGAAATTGTTAAGACTTAGTGGAACACTCAGCTCAGGGGATACACCCATTGGGACTTATCATTGAGGATTGCCGACAACTCCTTCGTATGCCATGGGAAACAAAATTGATACACACCAGAAGAGAGGGAAACAAGTGTGCGGACATGCTTGCTAAGATGGGACACCAATGCGGACATAAACTCAGAATTTGGGAGAATCCAACTCCAGCGATTCAACGGATGTTGCTGGAAGACTTGCTCAAGCCACTGGATTGTGCTTGATTTGCCTCTTTGTGGGCTTCTTTCTTTTGTAACCAAAAAAAAAATAAATAAATAAATTCAAAGCAAATTATGTCCACATCCTCGAACTATAATATAATTATAAATTATTCTCTATAGATTTAAAAATTACAAATATCCTTTCAATATATATATATATATATATGCTTAACAAAACTCATCCTCTATTAAGGCATGATATAATTCCAAGTAGCATTTTCAGTATCTTTGGTCTGATTTTTGAGATGAAATTCACATAGTTTTGACAAGTTAAATACGCAAATATTATGTATGAAGCTAATTTCTAAAAGAAAAAGACAGTGGTGGGATCGGATTTCAATCAGTGATGCCCGATGGTAGTTATGGTAGTAAAAAGTGCAATTACTTCGAGAAAGTTGGTGGAATAATAAAATTAATTGAGGGATTTTATTAGGCTCTATGGGACGCATCTCTTGGTGGTCTCGTTAATTACTATGGATGCGAAAAAATTATATTTTGGACATCTCTATTAATATTTGCATAAAGGTTCTAAACCTTGAGGGGCTATTTATAATTTTTTAAATAAGATGGACTAATTTGTAATTATACTATACCTCAATGAATGCAGACATAATTTATCCAAAACTTTTAAGTACTTTATTCTATCTTTTCACATGGGTCACATATTAGGTTGAACTGAAAATTTAATTATTGTTCGCATTCATATTCGTTTATAGGATAAAATATTCATATATGTTTAAAGTAAATATTATTCATATTCGATTATAAATATCCGACCATACATGGATATGGATATGACAATTAGATATCCTATTCGTTTAATATCCGCTCGGAATAGATATATATTTGTATATTCGATTATCTATAATTTAGTTGTGTTTGTTAATTATATTCTATAAATAATATTTGAAAAAAATAACTTATATGTATACTAATTTTTTTATGTTATTTTACTATATATATTTTTTAATTAGTTGATGTATTTATGGATATAATTTTTTAAAATTCATCTCGGGCTTAATTGTTCTTTAAAAATTATAATTTTAATAATCATATGTATTAAGTTTGATATAATTAAGATATATATGTATATACAGAAATTATAAATAAAAAAATTCATATTATGTGAATGATAAATAATAAATTATTTTTCCTAATAATGTAAATGAATTATTTTTAATGGAAATCATATCTTTGTAGCTTCCAAAGATATAAAAATAAATAAATAATCAACATATATGAAAATTTTTAGATGTTATTAATAATATGTATATATAAATCTTTTTTTAAAGTAAATATATTATAAATAAAAAATGACTAAATTATATATACACAAATTCGAATATTCAATTAATTATAGCTAAACATCAGTTATTTACAATTGAATAAGATACAGAAATATTCCTAATCGGGATACAAATGTTTAAATATTTGTAATTAAATTTAATTTTTAAACATTAAAAGTGGATACGGATATATCCAATATCCGTCAAATATCGATATAAATATTGATTTAAATATCTATCAAAATCCGTATCTGTGTCGGTGTTCGATAAATTTAAACGGATATAAATTTGAAAATAGCCATTTACAGCTCTAATCACATTTTATTGGCTTTACACAATCAAGGAGACATAATCCTGGGAGAGACACTTTATAATCTCTACCGATCACAAATTTGGGATTTTACGTAAAACCCTACCCATTGACAGGCGTACAGTGAACCATTTAGTTCAGTGATATATGATATAGTAAAATAATCCAAACACTAAGAAAGCTTTTGGAATTTGTTGGCATTTTATACGAAGTTGTTGGACGGGCATGTTAGGCGAGGGGCAATAATGAATACTAGTATAATATGGGCACATTTAATATATGAGTAAAATAAAAATAAATTATAATATTTAAATGATTAAATTTAAAATAAAGTTTGTATTGAATATATATATATATATATATATGTGTGTGTGTATTAACTATTTTTATTATTTATATTATCTTTTCAACTATGTTTAATATATTAACTATATGATAATTAAAAAATTAAAATTAAAGTAAGATTAAATTTTATGATAAAAAAATAAAAGTAGCAAAGAAAGTAAAAGAAAATTCTAGAAAATGGGATGTGAGAGATGAGAGAGGAAAGAGAATTAAAATACGTTAGAGAGATGAGAGAAAATACCAACTAAATATTTTATACTTACACAATTATTCTAGTAGAGATATTTGAGGGAATTCAAAAAATATACACATCAAATCAAAAATCAAATGAGTTCTCAGTTAGTATATAGTATATATGCCTCCAGCTTGTTAATGCTAAATTGCTAATTAACAAGTGACAACTTGCCATTGTCTATTGCTCTTGTCATGTCTAAAATATATTATAAGAAAAATTATGTCTACACTCTTTAATGTACAATATAATTATATATCAGTTTTTATAATTTTAAAAATTACAAATATCTATTTAAAATATGCATCACTTTAACAAAATATACCATTCATCAAACCAAGACATACTTGCAAGTTGTACATCTACTGTTTTCACTTGGATTTTGAAATGAGATCGCATAGTCTTGACAAAGTATAAGATGTGAAGTTATATAAGAAGTCAATTTTCAAAAAAAAGTAGTAATGGTATCGGATTATAGATTATGTTGTCTGATGGTGATTGTGTGGTATAAAGTGAAATTATTTCGTAAAAATCGGTGAAATAAAAAAATTGATTGAAGAATTTTATCAAGATCAAGAAGACACAACTCTTGGTGGTCAAGTTAACTACTATGATTGCAAAAAAAAAAAAAAAATTATCTTTTAAATATCTCTATTAGTGTTTACAATCATAAATTTTGAATGAATATTTATAATTTTTAAAATGAAAAAGATTAATTTATAATTATACTATGGCTCAACGATGTATACAAAATTTGCCCTATATTATAATTCATTCAGTCAATTTTGATCTGGAACACTTTATCAAAACTTTTAACTTTTAGAATGTATAAAACTAAAAGCAAAAGCAATGTCGCAGAATATGATACTAAAGAAACTAGGTGTTCAGACTTTAAATGGTGGGCCAAAATCGAACAAATTTGACCAAAATGGTGTTCAGACTTTAAACCTTTCACACTTGAAAAGAGAGATTACAGATGGCCTATTCTGCTCTTGTTTCACTTGTGATTTTACCAAGGGAAGGTTTTTGTGTGACTTGTAAAGGTAAAGAGACTAATCACAGGATCAATATGTGATTGATGATTGAACATAATAAGCAGGAGATACTAAAGTAGATATTTTGTCAAGTGAAAATGCTACTGTACGAAATCTGCGTTCAGTCGCTAAAATGATTTCTACCCAATTCTTATCACCTAATTCTACCCACTGCACACAGCGCAAAACCCTCCAACCTTTACCTTAAGTGCGTGTTGTCTGCGTGAAAAAACAAAAAAAAAGAAAGGAGAGAGAGAGAGAGAGAGGAAGATCAGGTCCAGAGATGGCTTATTGTGCTCTTGTTTCACTTATGAATACGCTTGAGCTGATTGTGCACTCTGCTCGCTTTCACTCCTTGTATGTGAAGCAACATGTCCTCTCTCTACACCAAAAAATACAATCATTGGAAGCACTGTTCGAGGAGAAGAGCTTTGAAGGAGAAGAAATGGAGTCACTGGAAACCCGAATCAGAGATGCAGCATATGGGATTGAAGACATGGTTGAATCCTTCACCACAGGACAGATTCTCTCGGATGTCCGTGGAGAAGATTCTTCGAACCAAGATTATCAAGAATTAGAGGAAGCAATAGTGGGAATTGATTCCATTATTGAAGAGCTGTCGAGGGATAAAGGCGACCAGAAAGGCTCGCCCTTGGCCCCAAGGAAAGATGTCCCTACCGGTGGTCCAACAAGGCCTGCTCGCGGTGGTAAGAGCACTGTGATGGTGGGAGTCGATGATGATGTGCTCGAGTTGAAGGACAGGCTCGTTGGGCGAGAATCCAAGCTCCAGACCATCCCGATTGTCGGGATGGGAGGTATCGGTAAGACGACTCTTGCTAGAAATCTTTTTGATGATGCACTTGTAAACTCTCGCTTTGATGTTCGTGCTTGGGCAACAATATCTCAAACATATGTTGTGCGTGATGTACTTCAAAGCCTTCTAAAAGATATGGGAGTTTTTACCACCAATGAAATGAGTATTCAAGATTTGATTGAGCGGTTATATAAACATTTGAAGGGTAGAAGATATTTGATTGTGTTGGATGATATGTGGAGTATAGAAGTTTGGGATCATTTGAGAATGATCTTTCCAGATGACGCTAATGGGAGTCGAATCATGCTAACTAGTAGACTAATGAACGTGGGTACTTACGCCACAGACTCCTTGAGCCCTCCTCATGAGATCTGTTTGCTTGACGAGGAAAAATGTTGGGATCTACTATGTCGGGAGGTCTTTGGACAAGAAGATTGCCCTCCTGAATTCAAGGAATTGGAGGACGTCGGGAAGAAGATTGCTCGCAGTTGCAATGGGCTACCACTTTCAGCTAGTGTGATTGCAGGCGTCCTTGCACAGTCCAACATGACACAAAAATTTTGGGAGTATGTTGCTCAAAATGTAAACTCAATCGCCATTAAAAACGACGAGCATTGCTCTGAGATATTAGCTTTGAGTTACAAAAATTTGCCTCGTCACCTCCAACCATGCTTCCTCTATTTCGGCATCTTCCCAGAAGATCATGTGGTTTATGTCATACCACTCATCAATTTATGGATCGCTGAGGGATTTGTGAAACCAAGTAGATCAAAAGGCTTGGAAGAGGTTGCAGAAGAATACTTGCAAGATCTTATTGAAAGAAATCTTGTTTTTGTTCGTAAAAGGAAATCTGATGGTAGAACAAAAACATGTGGTATTCATGATCTTTTACGGGACTTGTGCATAAAAGAAGCTCGAAAGGCGAATTTTCTTCACATCATCGACGGGGTTATTCCATTTTCTCCTGGAGGCATGAATTTTCCACGTCGTTTAAGCATATGTCAAGATATTAAGGGAGATCATTGTATCACTGATGTGATCTGCAATACAATGGAAAGTATGAAACTTGCTCGTTCTTTGGTCTCCACTGATTGTTCTGCTTGGCCATGCTTGAAATATTCTACCTTGCTTAGGGTATTGGACTTCTGGAAAGAAGATGATGAGATGGAATATCCAGATGAGATTATTTTGCTGGTGAACTTGAGGTACCTAGCTCTAAACTCATACGGTATGCCAGAGCTACTTTTTCATATTTTCCTGGTACTCTCGAACCTTCAGTTCTTGATTATTCCGCATTTTGCATTTGTGGAATATAACCAAAATTTGGTAGCAGAAATGTTGCAAATGACAAATTTACGACGTCTAGAGGTGCATGAGCTTTCTCTGCCAAATCCTATTGACAAAAACAACAATCTTCTTGTTCTGAAAGACCTGCATACACTTTCCCGGGTATCAAATTTCAGATGTACAGAGGAAGTTCTCAAGAAATTTCCCAACCTTAGGAAATTGGTTGTTTATTATGATGATGGAATAGAGGACTGGTCGGAATTCCATCTTGAAAACCTCGTTGACTTTTCAAAACTCGAAAAGTTACACTGCACGTTCTATTTTTTCGAGAGAAACAGTTTTTTGCAGAACGCCATTCTCCCTCAAAGCCTCAAAAGGTTAATTCTGAGTAACAATGTGTTGCAATGGAAAGAGATGACAATCGTTGGTTCATTGCCCAATCTCGAAGTGCTCAAATTGAGACACTATGGCTTTGAGGGGCCAGTGTGGGAATCAGTCGAGGGGCAATTTCGTCTACTCAAATTTTTGGAAATTACTTCTTCAGATCTAAAGCAGTGGATCGCTGAAAGAACACACTTTCCCAGCTTGAAGAAATTAGTTATAAGGCAGTGTTGGGATCTAGAGGATATCCCATCCGGTATTGGAGAAATAGAAACACTAGAAATGATTGAAATCGATAACTCAAGCAATTCTGCTCTTGCTTCAGTGGAGAAAATTCTAGAGGAGCAACAAGACATGGGGAATTATGGCCTTCAACTTATTGTGCATTCCGCGTTGTACTGGAATACTGGAATTTTTAGCAAAGGGCAGTGATTAGACTCTTAATATAAAAAAAAATACTTGTATTTAACCGTGGCATGAAAAATAAGTATTTTTTATTTATATATTTTCTTGAATTTCAAAATAAATTAGCTTTTACATCATATAAATCGATATAAAAGAATATTGAAAAGTTTATTCAATAATAGAATATGTTTAATTTCAATATTAATTTTGGTACAATTAAGGTGCAAAAACTATCTAAAAACTTTATGTAGAAAGAAGTGACAAATAATTTTAGTTATTTAAAATTAAAATTAAAATTAATGATAAATATTTTATGGAAAACAATATTTTTGTCATTTTATTTGAATTAAAACGTAATCTATCTTATTTTAAATATTGAATAAATATTGGATTTTTTTGGATAAAGATGAATAATGAGATATGTTTTTAAATTCACATAAAAAGTAACTTTTTCACATGGCAAAATAGAAAATAAATGAGGCTATTTATGTATGTGCACGCACTTGGATAATTGCAAAAATTTTGAATCATGTGTGTGTGTGTGTGTGTGTATATAGAAATTTTAAATTTTAATTTAGCAGCAGAGAGCAGAGGAGTATGATTCGGATGCAGATCAGTCCATTTCATAAAAATCAATCAGGAGTCTTCCCTTTCATTTTCTTGAATATATCCATTTGTTTGAGTCATTATTGTTATGTGAATTTAAGCTTTTATCTGTAGAATAAATATGACTATTGTTTGAGCTTTATATTGCCTGTATAAATATTTATATTGTCACAATGTTACAGAAGGGTCACAATAATTAATGTTTGAATTGTCACTACACACTTATTGTCACAACTTGATGATTATGAAATTTTCTTTATGATTTTATAATAAGATTCTATTGGTACTAAATTAACACTATAGATGTATTATTAATTATTATTGGTGACAACTTAAACACTATGTTGTCACTAATTAACATCATTTTGTAATAGGACAATTTTTTTGTCACTAAATATATATAATTAGTGACAACTCTTTTATTATCACTTGTTATATTATCACTTATTTACTCATTTTTTTGTCGCGACTCAAAGGTTTAAGACCTATAACTTTATTAAATATATTAATGTTGAACACATGCCAAATTAATGTGTGATATGCATGAAAATTTATACTTTTATTTTAAAATGTTATCTTTCAAAAATGATGAGATTATCTTTTTATATCTCATAAATTTTCCCCTAAATTAAAATTCATGACTCTATACCAAATGAGAAAAATAAGCCTAAAAATTGAGTATACTTAAGAAATGTAATATTTTTTGTTGTTTTCGTCGTGAACTTACCCAATACTGCTCGATTAGGCCAATATTTTCCCTTTTAGGGTTTTGCTTTGCATCTTTTATGACAAATTAAATTAGCCACACCTGATTAGTGAAATTGAGTATATGATTATGTATTTATTCCAAAAATAAAAAAATAAAGAATATATGATCATGTGAGGACGAAATATTACACAATTCACCAGGCAGATTAAAAGTTCAAATGGCAAATTACACTTTGACAACTTGAATGAATTAATTCAGTGATACACTCTGTAGAAAATAAGATTAAGCATTTAACCTCGTGTAATACCAAAAATCCCTTGAGATTTGTCTCAATTAACAAAAAGCCCTCTGTATTTATTAATGAAATTAGTCGATCAGGCACACTCGATGTATGTGTAAAATAAAAATAAAAATAAAATATGATTTAGTTACATATTTAAACTCTGAATAAAAAATAAAAATATTTATTGGATTCTATACATGATTACAAAAAGGATACCAATATGGTTATTAGACATGCTATGTACTTTATTAACAGTATAGACTACAATTACCCTATTCACCGACAAATAAAGGATTTTTTATAATTTGGACAAACGATTGGTACTATTTTGTAGTATAAAGGCAAATCCTAAGGATAATAATTGAAATTTCGATAGATAAAAGAAAAGAAAAAGAAATTATAATTGAGACAAAAACTAGGGGATATTTTATATTTATCCTTTTTTTAATCAGAATGTTGTGAGCGCTTCATAAAAAGAGACCTTTTGATGAAGTTTCTGTGTGCACTCTTCAACTCAAAATAGTCTACGAAACAATCAAATCTCAAAATTAAAAAAAATCCAAAAAAATTCAAAAAAGAAGTTAAAAGATCAACAAGGAGAAAATAAAATTTATTAATTTTGCCCCTATTTTGAAAAAACTTTTGCTTGTTGGTAAAGTATTTCAAACTACGTGGTTTCAGTTATTAATAACAGATAAAGTATTTCCAAACAAACTTGGTAGGCTATGCTTGCAAGAAACATTGCCCTGTCTCCAACAATGTAACTATTGCTTGCATCACATTCCTTTTTCACTTCCTACAATTGTTATGACCACCAAGTAGCGTGGTTTCTATGGAAACATCACCCTCAGTCAGCCCCTCAAATTTATATAAAGTCATGATATATATATATATATATATATATATATATATATATATTTCAATAGTTAGTCTAATGAAATGAGGGGCTAAGTTCTTTAAACAAAATTTAGAATTCGAATACTAGAGTTATGAATTGAGCAACTGAGTTTGAAGGATCGCCTCATAACAGACCTCTACAGTATTGAATCTGGATTAGTTGGCCAGTGGATCGGAATTGGGTGGTTAAGACCAAAAGATATATATATATATATATATAATTTAATTATGTCTTCAAAAATGATAAATCGTCTCATGTGATTCCTTTAATTTCAAATGTAGCTTTAAAGTTAAAAATTTCTGACTCCCTTCTGCGGATCGGTGGTGGATGGGGTGGGATGAAGCGATACAGAAATAAATAACCCAATTTTAAAAAAGCAACATTGCTTGTGTACGCAAGTTTATATCCATATAAACTATAGTTGTTGCTTTTCCACAATCTTTTTACACAATCTTGACCTTTTCCCTCCACTACACTTTCTTGTTTTCATACCCATAAAAACCCTTTAAATTCTAGTGGTTCCATGGCTATTAAAAAGCTCTTCTATTTAAGGCTCACTTGCATTCACTAAATTGCCATCTTCTCAACAAAAACAAGTTCATTGCATTCTTCAAAATGGACAAAGTTTTCACGGCAATCCTCTCTTTGGTTCTGATTATCAATCTTGGGGAGAGCTTCGATTTCCATGAGAAAGAGTTGGAGACAGAGGAAAGGTTGTGGGATATGTACGAGCGCTGGAGGAGCCACCACACGGTGTCGAGAAGCATAGACGAGAAGCACAAGCGCTTCAACGTGTTTAAAGCGAATGCTCATCACGTTCACCGTATCAACAAGATGGACAAGCCTTACAAGTTGAAACTGAACAAGTTTGCAGACATGACAAGCCATGAGTTCGGGAGCGTGTATGCCGGGTCGAGGATCAAGCATCATCTGATGCTCCAAGGAAGTTTACGAGGAAACGGGACATGTATGAGGGTGTACAGAGCGTCCCACCCTCTGTTGATTGGAGGACTAAAGGGGCCGTCACGGATGTCAAAGATCAAGGCCACTGTGGTAAGAGATATATTTTATTTGGTGTTTCCTACATGCTGTAAAGATTCACAAGAATTTAGGTGGTTCGACTCAATTGAATAACCAAAATCATGAGACGAAAAAAAATGATTCCACAAAATTCAACAGATTACTTGCTCAATGTTGTTTTCTCTCTCAAAACTCGTTCAAATAAACTCATTTGAACCCCTTTTAATACTAGAATCAAACAGAACTAAGAAAGCGATCCGAAACATACAACAAAACACACACACACACACACATATCTATGTGTGTCTCTGTGTGTGTGTGTGTATATATATATGCATAGAGAGAGAGAGAGAGCTTGAATTTTGCATTATTAACCAATATTTCGACTGATGTTGCAGGTAGTTGCTGGGCATTTTCAACCGTGGTGGCAGTTGAGGGGATAAACCAAATCAAGACAAACAAGTTGGTTTCCCTATCGGAGCAAGAACTTATCGATTGCGACACTGAACAAAACCACGGATGCAATGGAGGACTAATGGATATAGCATTTGATTTCATCAAGAAGCATGGGGGCATCACTACAGAGACAGACTATCCTTACATGGCTTTAGACGGGACGTGCGACCAAAAAAAGGTAAACTACATTTGCAAGGACTCAATTCAGATCGCAGTTCAAATCCTCTACTCCAAAAGGATACTAGATCTTTTATTCGACATTTACGTTAAATTTGCATGTAACTGCAAAATGAGACAGAATGTAATATAGTTTAAACAGAGGATCGAAAGGCTCTCTCTCTTCCTAGAATCTTGAGCATATTTTGGTTTAATTTCTATGGCAGGAGAATTCCCCAGTGGTGTCAATCGACGGACACGAGGATGTTCCTGCAAGCAACGAAGATGCATTGTTGAAAGCAGCAGCTACTCAACCTGTATCAGTTGCAATAGACGCGGGAGGTTCTAATTTTCAGTTCTACTCGGAGGTAAATTAGAAATTTATGTACTACAGAATGGTTACGGATACATCGCAGCTGTAATTTATTTTGAAATTACAAATACCCCCTTCTGTTGAAAGTGGACCAAAACTGACAAAATTTGTCAAGAAACTCGGATGGCATCATCAATATATGCGAGAACAATTTGAAAATTTTGTTATAATTTAAACAAACCATGTAATAACTCGTTGGTGGGGGGGGGGGGGGGGTGTTGTGACTGTAGGATAGAGACAAGTTACAAGGGAGGTATGTGTAAATTTAGAACCAAAAGGAAATATTACTATAACTGTGAAAAGATAATCATGATTTATTTTGTGACAGGGAGTGTTCACAGGGGACTGCGGCACAGAGCTGAACCATGGAGTAGCAATCGTGGGCTACGGAACCACCCTTGACAGAACAAAATACTGGATCGTGAAGAACTCATGGGGAGCAGAATGGGGAGAAAAAGGCTATATCAGGATGCAACGTGGGATCAACGCAAAAGAGGGACTCTGTGGCATAGCAATGATAGCATCTTATCCCATCAAGAACTCCTCAGACAATCCCGGAGGACAACCAGTTAAATCCTACCCCAGAGACGAACTCTAAAAGTCGCATCCTGCTTCCTAGATAAAAATCAAGAAGCCTTACTTTTCACAATCATTTGTTCAGCTTCACACAAAACCATATGTTACTATAAATGTAAAATAAACATTTCAATTCTCAATAACATACCATAGATTCATACAGATATTGTTTCACAATTATTTGAATCTGTCCGATATTTTTGCCCTTATCGCTTAAAACACCAAGCATAATAATATACCTTTTCAAGCACAACGCTCAACCGTAGCATCGGATGGGGTCGTTGCAACCTTTAGCAGCAGACTGCTTCAAACCGTTTCGCCCGCCTTTCTCCAGATACTGCTGGTGGTACTCCTGAGCCCGATAAAACGTCTTCGCCGGGAGAATTTCAGTCATAATTTCGTTGTTGTGCTCCTTTTGCTTTGCTTCCAATGATTCTCGAGCTAACCTAGCTTGCTTCTCGTTGTAGTAGTAAATCCCTGATCTGTACTGTGTGCCAACATCATCCCCCTGTGAAAATTAAACAAAGGACAGCTTTCGATTCGTGATTATAAGGCGTTTAGGCCTGTTCAAGCATCAGTTTATGCACGTTTTATAGAAAGTCCGAATTTCTTATGAGTCGACTGGTGTAACGCAGCTCGAATTAGGAATTACGTACAATCAAATATAGCAATCTCGCTGTCGAGATACATTTACCAAATTACAAATGAAGCATTTCAATTGACCCTTATGATCTATCCTTTTTGTCCCTTAAATTGACTCGTGAAATTACTTGTGTTAAAGGAATACATTGTTCACGTACAGAAACCAAACATACACTTTGTTGAGGAATTTCAATTAATAAAATTATAATGCCAAAAATATATATATATATATATATATATATATATATGTGTGTGTGTGTGCTTACCAAATGTCAAAAATAGAACCCACCTCACTAAGGCATTAAACAGCTTACATGGGAAATTCATTTTCAAACGTGTACGAAAGATGTTCTCATTAAATATCAAAAAGTCAAAAACTAAGCACATTGAGCTTGATACCGCAACATAAAAATCACATGTTAATTTGTCCATGTTTTTAAACTACTAATCTTATTTCTTACAAAAATGTCGTCCAATAGCCCCATGAGTGTTTGAAGGACTTGACACACACACACATATATATATATAACCCCTTGCCCTAATATATATTCACAGAAACCACCATCATTTTAGAAGAATAGATGGGATCTATTTTAAAACAAAATATATGAACAATATGAACAATATTGATTTGCATTTATGTATGAGGATTTCTTTTCAACACAAAACATTTCATATGAATTTTTTGGAAACAAAATAAATAAATAAATAAAAAGACAAACCAAAATTTCATAGTCTTCAATAAATAAATCGAATATACAAATTCATAGTAACATGCATTTTTCTGCAGGATATTACTAAATGATGTCCTTCTGGTATACTCTTTGTGCCATTTAAGGATTCTAAAAATTTTAAAAATATTAAAAAATAGAAAAAAAATGAAAAACCCTCAAATTTTAAATTTTAACCTCACTCATCCATTTCTTTGAGGGTGAAGAAAGAAAGAAAATGAGACACCCTTATGCCCTTTTCCCAAAAGCATAGTCACTCTTCTGCATATACACCAATGGAATGACTAGTATAATATATTCGTCCTGTTGAAAGATAGATCAACCTACTCAATTCTCAAATTGAAATTGATTACAAAAAGCTCATTTGAGCTTAGTTCATTAAGCATAACAAATCCAAACTCGAACACATTTTTTTGTTCGATAAAATTTAAAATTCGGCTCAAACTTAGCTCGATTAATATTTAAAATACAGTTAATTACTTGAACTCAGCTCAAGTTTGGTTCAATTAAAACTCATTTAATAATCCGACCAAACTCAAATAAAATTTTAAACTCTAACAGGAAATTCAAATCGAGCTTGAATTTGCTGACACCCCTACCCGTGATTAGCTCTGCTATGGCCGAACCTAGTTTAGCTGCAATTTCCGAATAAATATAAATAACCTTAATATGCATGAGTTGCGCTCCTTTTTTTTTTTTTTTGATCAATTTTCTCCCTATAGATTCACCAATTTAACCAACATAAAACAACTTTTAAAAAAAAAAAACACACACACACACTGAAAAGCAAGAAACCTCGTCATTTCACAACTGGCGATTGAGAGTGGTGGGATCATGTTTCCACCAGAACACATCAAGCAAAGTGGTGTAGGGGCAAACATTCGGGTCGAACTGGACCCGAACCACTTCAGCATGGTTGGTGGATCCGGTGCAGACCAGTTTGTAATTCGGGTCATGGGTATGGCCCTGTGAGTAGCCCACTTCAGTCTTGACCACACCCTCCACTCTCTGAAAAGCTAACTCCACACTCCAAAAGCACCCGGCTGCGAACTGGGCCAGCTCCAGATTCGGATCCACCGGAGCTTCCAGATCCGGCTCTAGTGCCGGGTTCGTTGACTTGGTCATGTCTTCTGCCATTGTTGTGAGCTTTCGGAGCTTTGATTTTTTTTTTGTGTGTGGTCCAAGATTTTATTAAAGAGTATATATAGAAAAAATAATAATAATAATAATAATAGAGAGTTGACCATTAACGGGATTTTAATTTTGTGTATTATTATTATTATTATAAGAAATTGAGAAAAAGATATTGAATGGTCGTGTATTATGGGCAGATGCATGAAGGTTTATTCTATTTTATTTATTTATTTATTTATTTAATTTTATAAAATAAGTGCATGAGGACTTAGATATTTATTTTTGGTCAACGTAAAGATTTGATTTGCTATTTTGATTTGGGAGTTAAACAAATGGTGTATATCAGCCCGACTGTCCCTTTTATGGTATTTTGTCTTAAATAACCATTGATATTGCTTCACTCACATATAAGATATTTTATTTCAAATATATTTTTTTTTTGGAAAAATGATGTATACACCCATTCTGGTAGAGTGAAATTATAAATTAATTTCTTTTATTTCTAAAAAATTTGAATGCCTTTTCAAAATTAAGGATCTTATTGTAAATATTAATAAAGTTATCCAAAAGATAACTTTCTACAGTCGTAGGAGTTAATCGGGCCATTAAGATATGCGTCTTGTCGAGTTTGATAAAATTACTCAATCAATTTGTTATTCTACAGTAATCTTAACGAAATAATTTTACTTTATTCTACTACAATCAAAATCGAGTATCAACATTTATAATTCAATACCACCACTAATTTTTTCATAAAATTAACTTTATATGTATTTTCTACATCTTAGACTTATCAACACTGTAAGAATTTCACCTTAAAAACCTGTCTAAAACACTAGAAATATAACTCCTAATTACATTTCACTTTAATAAATGATAAATTTTATTAAATTGATACATACCTTAAGTAGGTATTTATAATTTTTAAAATTATAGAGATTAATTTATAATTACATATTGTCTCATGGGGAAGTAATTTGCCCTTTCTTTTTTCTTTCATATTCATATTTACATATAAATATCGAATGTATGAATAAGTAAATAGAAGGTTCGAAATATATTGTTCATGTAGAGTTTTTTAATTTATTTTGAGGGCCTTCGTGGCAGCAACTTATTAGCCGACAAAATTTAATTCATCTTCGTAATTATAATATTTAATATAATATATTATCATAAAGAAATTATTGATATATTTTATCACACAAATTGCTCATCACATCTTAGTTGTAATTTAATCACGATTCGTTTATCGAAATAAATTTAATTAATTTATGCTCATTTTATATACATTAAGTAATTAGCCCTCATATGGTTCCACTTGATAGATGATTCGGTGATATGCTAAGATTTTTATTTTTTCCATAAAAGATGATATGAATTGATCCAAATTCGATTCGAATTTTAGTATATTCCATTGATTAAAATATCCCATAAATCAAATTTGATTATAGATATCCATAATCCAAAATAAATATATATGATATGGAGTAAAATAGTGTGATCCATTAGAATTCTGAATCTAAACTGTAGTGATACTTTTTATTAATAAATAACCTTATGTCTATGGCCAATATATATACTAGTAAAAATGTTTAAAAAGAATACAATGTATAAACCATTATAATTAATAATACACATTTTTTTCATTTGTCAAAGTTTACGTTCTAAGAGTGAATCTATTATCCTAAATTGAAAACTACTTTCTTGTTAATCGGATAGAATCTTTTATTGAATTCGAATTCAGTAGTAATGAATGTATATCATATCAGATTCAGGTCTGACTTAAATATTGAGGAAGTTTATGAAAATTTTAAATTATGTCCAAATCCGACCCGTTGATAACCCTAAATTGTAAAATACCTTCTTGCAAATCCAGGCTGACCCAACTTCAATTCAGTTAAAAGTTTGGATCATAAGTCCAAACCCTACAATCTGGGCCTGTGAATTGGGCAATAAACAACAGATATGGGCCTAATATCTCAGCCGGTACAATTAGCCCAGTTTAGCGATTAATGAACCTAAATTATCCAGATATTATTCGGACAGAAAAAATAATGTTCAATTGAGCTATTTGTTTTCATTTCAATGATTAAATTGTAATTTTGATCTCCCACATCGATTGCTAAATTTCCATAATAATTTAGATTATTCGTTTCTATAAAATAGTAACAAATTTTCATAATAATTGCTAGTGGAACCAATTATATTATCGAGTTCTTTGGTCATTCTATAAGTTTGATGTATGACAAAAACTACAACAAGTAATAGTATCTATTGCCCTTATAATCAAATATATGTATACATATATCTATGACATTTCAATTAATGATGCAGAGTTTACATATTATATCTTAGGAATGTCATCTAAATAAAAAATAAAAATATGAAAAATAACCTTGAACATTTTGTGATTGAAATATCGATCACAAAGTTCTTTCATAAATATGAAAATTAGTGATTGATATTCGGTCACAAAAGTTTGATTGTGGAAAAATTAGTGACCAATAAATCAAACACAATCTTTTTTTCAAAAGCAAAAAATATAAATATAACTATAAAAAGTTTTGTGATAGAAATACAGGTCACAACAAGCAAAGGAAAATCTTTTATGACCAATAGTTCGGCCATAACTATTTTATTTTATAAAAAAAATATTAGTGACCAACTTTTCGATCACAAAGTCACAATGACATTAATAAATATTCTTTTTTACAATTTATTTTTAATTTTTGACACTGATAAAATGGGTAACCGAATGAGAAATTATTTTTAATTTATGTTGTAATCAAATTGTTTGGTTTTGCGACAGATTCAGTGGTCACAAGACAATTTTCATTCAATTCGAAATCGATCTCAAAATTGTTCACAATTCTCCAAAAGTATGAGAGAGAGAGAGAGAGAGATAAAGGAATGTTCATAGAAGAAAAAGAAATATGGGTTCTTGTTTGGTCATTATGAAAAGTGCCAACGTTTGTTGATTAGTTTTTAAAAAGACTTGCAAGATCATGCTAGTATTTGCCATTCATTAAAGACTAAAGTCCCTAACCACACAGGGTACGAAATGTTCTGCCCGAACCCCGAAAGTGCATAGTGGTAGGGATGAGAAAAGGAGCAAAGCGAGTTAAGAATATGTACACACACAGACATATAAACTCATGATCAAGAAACGCATGATGATTTGTCTCACTTAGGAATTATACATGTGTAACTAGTTGGTTTGAGTCGAGTTTGGATTAGAATTTTACATACGTGAGTAAAATTTTTGGAATATTTTTCCAAATATTTGTGTGAGAATACATATTTTTCGTCGGATGTCAAATCACCATCCTTGCATTCATTATTGGTGATTTGATCAATCTAGGTACCAACATTTAGTAATGATTTGTTATTTTCAGTTTTAACTTGAATAAGCTCTAAATATAGTCCAAATGAATTTAGTCCAAATGAATTTTGCCAAAAGAGACATTTTATATGATAGGTTAAATTGGATTTAGTCCAAATGAATTTTGCCAAAAGAGACATTTTATAAAGGCTAGATTTCCTTAGTTGGAAAAAGTTACATTGTATCTCTTGATTTGACCTCTTAGTTAGCTCATGATACAAGTGTTGTCCAAACTATTATAATTTCTATAACACCATTGTGTTTTATCGACGTGTGACATTTAATGATACATACAAGATTTGAGGTTCATAATACGAGAAAAAACCTCCCAAAAAAAAGCCATTGAAGTTTCATCCATTTCGGGTTAAATTTTCAAGTTCTACTAGACTATTATGTCACAAATATTCCTACATAGGGAAAAATGCTAGTTAGTGATGTCACAAACTAAAGAAGTAAAGTTAGCGTTTCTTGATTTCAAATATGTTGTTGCATTGTCTGAATCATTATGAGTATGTTACTTATTTTTTTTCTCTATACATACACAAAAACAAAAAGTAAAAGAATAAATAACACATAGCCCATGATTACTAACCCCATGCTCATGTTTCCATGTCCCTCTTGGCTACCACTTTGGTGCCCTCTTTTGCCCTATGTTTCACGATAAATTGCCACTTAGAAAGAATCTATCAACCACCAAGAAAAAGTGCCAATGCTCTCATTTTCTAAGGACAATGTGCCAAGGGAGTTTTGGCCCCTGTGGATCTTGTCCAAGAGAACAAATCATGAATTGTGACAGCCACTTGTATTTATTTTGTATACCAATTCTTGAATACTCAAGAATGTAATGATTTAAGGAGGAGACAAACCAATTTGGATCCTAGGTTCTAAAGTTATAAAATTTATATAGACACTTGTTTCCATCTTTTTGTGTACTATTTGATTCCACTTGGTGAAGGTGATATTTAGATATTTTGGACATTTTTTGAAAGAATAATATATCTATATCAATTTTTGCTATAGTAGGTTGTATTTGATGAAATTGTGGAACTTATTTTGCCACACAATTGAACAAAAAAAAAAAGTCTTACATTTGAAAGAGCCCCTTCTCCACAAAATAAGGAGGAAAGGACAAGACAAGTGCAAGAAATTCAATGGGATTAATGATTAATGCAAGATCTTTTTATTTCGAAAAGATGGTGAATTACGCAAGAACACCGTGTAGCTAAAATTGAATCAAATAATATATGGTAAAATACAACTTGATAAGTTCCTAATAATAATATTTTACTACAAGACTTTTGCACGAGCCTATGAAATCGTACCTAATCAATCATATATTAAGTATTATAACGTTTATTAGTTGTTGATTAATTTTTTTTAAAATATATATCAATCATGTAGTAAGTGTAATTTTACATGTCATGTGATTAACACTAGAGCAATCAAACTAAACTTGAGCAATAATTTTCCTTTTTTTTTTAATTTTGATGTTTAGTTTCCTTTCTTTAAGTTCCTTTTTTTCTTTTTTTTTTCCATCGTGGTCAATTCTAATTATCTCAAAAGGGGCAAAAAAAAGAAAGTTATGCCTGATTATTAAGGTCAAATTTCTGATTTAGTGATTTCAAGTCTTTTGAGTAATTAAATAATTATGCAAGTCAGATTGCCTTTTCTTGTCTTCCTACCACTATTTCCTAGAAGATACTATTCAAGAGCACGTTTTTCGCGTGTTGTTTAAAAAATATATATCTTTGTAACAAAAACATTAAAAAGGTATAAATCCTCGAATTAATAAACAAGACATTTTTCTCCTTTTTTTTATTTTTTTTTTACAAATATATATAAATAATTAATTTATCTTACTTATTTTAGAATTAAACATCTATACTATTCTATAAAGTACTAGTCTCCTATAAAAATTATTTTTGGTATCTTAGATGTGTCATTTGAGTTTATCTTCTCTCATTCCTATTCTTTAATATATTTTAACTTTTTCGTATTTTTTTCTTAATTTTATTTAATTTAAAATTATTTTTTTCATCTGACATTGATTTAATCAATATGTTGAAAATAGTTAAAAGAAAATTATACTCATACAAAAAAAATTATTAAATATTTATGATTTATACTACCTGAATTCAAGAATATAATTACGTTTTATTGTTTCTTTTTGGCACACACAACTAATTTTTATAGTTGATATCTAACTTACAATTATTTCCTTACGTCGGCTAATATGCGTTGCTTGAAGATACTATTATTCTAATTTTAATAAATTTTGCATATATTCAGATTTTTCGCCAAAATTTGTTAAATTGAATTGAATTGGGATTATCAAAATGGGTGTTTACAATTTTTAAACTAAGAAAAGGTTTTAAGAAGGTTTTTAAAAAGCGATATAGACTATTTAATGATTTTATATAAATAAACAATATTAACGTCATTACAACTTGTGAGAGCCAAGTTGTGAAAAAATAAATTTATTTATTTATTTGACGAATTCAAACATTTTAGTAATAGAATCAAGATTATTAGACTAAATTATCAGATTTTGGGTATTATGTAATTTGGCCACTTAGACAAACAAATCACAAGACTAATTTTTCTATATTATAGCCTAATTTTTGATTATATACTCCAAGTCTCCCAATATTATAGGTTACTTCTTTTTCTAGTCCACCTTTGGATCAATGCATTTGGTCTAATTAATACCTTTTACAAGTTTCAATATTTTTTATATATTTCAAACTTTACCTAAATTTTAAGAAGAAATCAATTAAAAAGCACCCTCAAATTGAAAAATTATATAATGGCCCCAAATGAAGTCTTGAGTTAATGAGGGATAAGCTTCCCTTGGTCAAGATATTTAGTTAACTTAAAAGGCTGGTGATAATGCCAGAGCAGCTTTCCTATCTCCAGAATAATTTTTTACAAGCTTGACGTTCCCATTTTCATATAATCTCAATTATTTGGTTTATATGTGCATGCCTAAGTATTGAACTTATATAAGAATGTTTCATATTTATTAATTCATTATTAAGAGAAAAGCTTATGCAATTATCCATAACAGAGAGAGAGAGAGAGAGAGAAAGAGAGAGAGTACGTTTTAATATTTTAATTAAACTTGACACTGCCAATGTCGACTTCTCCATAAATCAGACATTAGCGGTGTAAACTTGTGTTATTTTTTTAATTATAAAAAATTTCATATCAAAATATTAAATCTTACACTTTTTTATGTTATCTTTTTAAAAAATCCTCCTGTACGAGTACCTTTCTTCCAGAATAGGGGGAACAGTAGTATTTGTCGATTTCCTCGAGAATAGGGAAGCAATGGTATTGTCGAACCTCTTCAAGAATAGAGAAAGCAGTTGTATTGTCGATTTGGATATCACATATTTGGTTAAAATTATTATTTGTGAACTTTTAGTGATAGTTTTGCAAGTTATGATTTGAATGCATATCAGATAAGCAGGCAGCAAGAGAATTATGATAATGCCAACAAGCATGGACATTTTGTGAAATGCTAGTTCAGTTTTAGCAATTAGCAAAATGCCAGTTTAGAAATTGGCACGTGCATGTTAGTTGAAATTATTTCTGCAATCACCATTTGGTTATTAATATATGCATATTAGAAATCAATAATTAACTTTTGGTCACTAAACTATATAAGATATATTAAAATTTGTGACAATATTAAAATTATTGCAACCATTTTTTTTGGTTCCTAAAAACCATCTTTAGCAACGGTATTTCTCGGTTGCAGTATGGTCACTAAAACACATTTGATAATATATTGCAACCATATAGAAGTTATTGCGAGCATTGATTTGGTTGCTAAAAAACATGTTTTACCAACCAATAGAATATGATCGTTGTATGTGTAACTAAAGCAACCAATCTAATATTACGGCAACTACATATTTTTACATTAGTAAGTGAAATTTTTGTCACTAATGATTATATCTTTAATGACTATTATAGAATGGTCGCTAAACAAGCATCTTTAGCGACCAAGTAAAAAATTCGTCACTGAGTATGTTTAGTAGCTACTCTATTGTGATCACGAGTGACCAATCTTATTTTCACACTTTCAACAACCAAGTATAATAGTCACTGAAACCAAATTTTCTAGTAGTGTTGTTCTATGAATTCAACAAATTGATCTGCATCCATTGTAAATTTAGCCTACTGTTCGAATTTTAATGGATTGATTATAAGGGCTATTACCAAGCTATGTAATATAAGGTCTGATAAAACATTGCAAAATAAAATAAAAAACTGCAAACTGTGCAAAAATACAATGGCTAATTATTCGTACTTTTATAACAGTGCCTCTTAAGTGTGGTATTTATCAACTTCCTTAAAGATAATTATAAATAGGTGGTTGGAAATTTGAAAAGGTTGAAATAGTGGTTCAAAGGTCCGGACAAGAAAACAAGATATGGCCTTGTTTTCTTAACAAAGTTGGTGGTCGTGGTGCAGATAATTGAATTGATTTGGCTAGCAATAAAGGTACTTTAGCACAGTGGAGGAGCAAATTCATCAGCTTTTCAGATATACAAATTTACTTAATAACTTCAAAGCAAATTATGTCCACATCTCTTGAAATATAATATAATTATAAATTATTCTCTATAGCTTTAAAAATTACAAATATCCTTTCAATATATATATCTACTTAATAAAATTCACCCTTCATTAAGGCATGCTATAATTCCAAGTAGCATTTTCAGTATCTTTGGTCGGGTTTTTGAGATAGAATTCGCATAATTTTGACAAATTAAAGATGCAAATATTGTATATAAAGTCAATTTCTAAAAGAAAAAAATAGTGGTGGGATCGAATTACAAACAGTGATGCCCTTGGTAGTTGTGATAGTAAAAAGTGCAGTTACTTCGAGAAAATTGGTGGAATAATAAAATTAATCGAGGGATTTTATTAGGCTTTATGGGACGCATCTCTTGGTGGTCGGGTTGATTATTATGGATGCGGAAAAATTATATTTTGGACATCTCTATTAATGTTTGCATAAAGGTTCTAAACCTTGAGGGGCTATTTATAATTTTTTAAATAAGATGGACTAATTTGTAATTATACTATACCTCAATGAATGCAGACATAATTTGTCCAAAACTTTTTAGTACTTTATTCTATCTTTTCACATGGGTCACACATTAGGCTGAACCAAAAATCTTATTATTGTTCGCATTCATATTCATTTATAGGATAAATTATTCATAAATGTTTAAAGTATATATTATTCATATTCGATTATAAATATCCGACCATATATGGATATGGATATGGCAATTAGATATCATATCCGTTTAATATCCGCTCGGAATAGATATATATTTGTATATTCGATTATCTATAATTTAGTTGTGTTTGTTAATTATATTCTATAAATAATATTTGAAAAAAAAACTTATATGTATACTAATTTTTTTTATGTTATTTTACTATATATATATTTTTAATTAGTTGATGTATTTATGGATATAATTTTGTAAAATTCATCTCGTGCTTAATTGTTCTTTAAAAATTATAGTTTTAATAATCATATGTATTAAGTTTGATATATTTAAGATATATATAGAAATAAAAATAAAAAATTTAATATTATGTGAATGATAAATAATAAATTATTGTTCCTAATAATGTAAATGAAATTTTTTTAATGGAAATCATATCTTTGTAGCTTCCAAACAAGTTGGAGTACTATTAACCAAACAAGTAGGTAAAAACGGAGACAGAGTGAAGTAGGGTTTGACGGGGTGAACGTCCATTTCAAATTTATATTGAGCTAAAAATTTATAGGTATTTTTAAAAAAAAATTTAAAATTTACCCCCCAAAACTATAAAAATACCTTTAATATTTTATAAAAACTTGACATTGCCTTACCCCAAATTGAAAATTCTAGCTCCCTTCGTAAATACAAAATATTCAATACGATCCAAACACCTACGATCCTTAATCATCACAGTATGATAGGAACAAATTATTAAAAAAATTAATATATTATTAAATTAAATTATTTTTTTATTATGTATATTTATCGAATATATCAAGATTACTCGTAAAAATTAGAAAGCGTTAGAGGGCAAAAATAATAATGAAGAAATCTGTATTTTCAGACATTGATGGTTCGCTAAAATCGCGTCCCACCCAATTCTTATCCTCAGTTTGACGCGTTCAGAGTGAATAATTGAGTAATTTCATTATTCACGTCGTGCGTTGAACGGCGACATGACAATCCACCTACTCAGCAGAAAATTAATGAATAACTTGATAATAAATTAGTGTAACCACTGTTCTTGTGGGCTCGATCAATAATTAAAATGAGTGGCCAGCCCCTTTTCATCCTCGCAGCTTTGTCCTACTCACAGTCTTTTTTCGTGTAAATATAAAGAATGTGGAAGGACATCTTCGTAAATTCATTGATATAACAATAAACACCATCTTTTCATTCACGTGCCAAGCACAGCCTGAAGGCCCACGCTATGGAACTATATTAGATCGCGTTGAGGGCGAAAATAATAATGAAGGTTGGCTAAAATCATGTCCACCGAATTCTTATCCTCAGTTTGACGCGTTCAGAGCAAATAATTGAGTAATTTCATTATCCACGTCGCACGTTGAACAATGACAGGACAGCCCACTTACTCAACAGAAAATTAATTAATAACTTGATAATAAATTAGTGCAATTCACACATTCTCTTAACCATTGTTCTTGTGGCTGTGGGCTCTAAATGACTGGCCAGCCCCTTTATAACCCTCACAGCTTTGTCCTATTCACAGGTTTTTTACTGTAAATATAAAGAATGTGCAAGGACATCTTTGTACATTCAGATCGATTCTATGGAGCTGCGCAAATTCCACCGACTGCACACGGCACAAAATCCTCCCAACTTTTACCTTCAGTGTGTGTTCTGTGTGTGAAGAAAAAAAAGAAAAGAAAAGAAAAGGAGAAGGAGAGAGAGAGACAGATCAGATCCAGAGATGGCTTTTTGTGCTCTTGTTTCACCTATGCTAAAAACTTAATGATTTCAGATATACAAATTTACTTAAAAACTTTAGAGTAAATTATGTCCACATCCTATAATGTAATTATAAATTATTCTCTATAGATTTAAAAATTACAAATATCCTTTCAATATATATATATATATATATGCTTAACAAAACTCATCCTCTATTAAGGCATGATATAATTCTAAGTAGCATTTTCAGTATCTTTAGTCGGATTTTTGAGATGGAATTTACATAGTTTGATAAGTTAAAGATACAAATATTATATATGAAATCAATTTCTAAAAGAAAAATACAGTGGTGGGATCAGATTACAAACAGTGATGCCCAATGGTAGTTGTGGTAGTAAAAAATGCAATTACTTCAAGAAGGTTAATGGAATAATAAAATTAATTGAGGGATTTTATCAGGCTCTATGAGACGCATCTCTTGATGGTTGAGTTGATTACTATGGATACAGAGAAATTATATTTTGAACATCTCTATTAATGTTTGCATAAAAGTTCTAAACCTTGATGGTCTATTTATATTTTTTTAAACAAGATGGACTAATTTATAATTATACTATACTTCAAGAAATGTGGACATAATTTGTCCAAAACTTTTTAGTACTTTATTCTATCTTTTCACATGGGTCACATATTAGGCTGAACCGAAAATGTGATTATTGTTCGCATTCATATTTGTTATAGGATAAAATATTCATATATGTTTAAAGTAGATATTATTCATATTCAATTATAAATATCCGACCATACATGGATATGGACATAACAATTAGATATCCTATCCGTTTAATATCCGCTCGGAATAGATATATATAATTGTATATTCGATTATCTATAATTTAGTTGTATTTGTTCATTATATTCTATAAATAATATTTGAGAAAAATAACTTATATGTATAATATTTTTTTTATGTTATTTTACTGTATATATTTTTAATTAGTTGATGTATTTATGGATATAATTTTGTAAAATTCATCTCGTGCTTAATTGTTCTTTAAAAATTATAGTTTTAATAATCATATGTATTAAGTTTGATATATTTAAGATATATATAGAAACAAAAAATAAATAAATTCATATTATGTGAATGATAAATAATACATTATTGTTCCTAATAATGTAAATGAAATTTTTTTAATGGAAATCATATCTTTGTAGCTTCCAATGATATAAAAATAAATAAATAATCAACATATATGAAAATTTTTAGGTTTTATTAATAATATGTATATATAAAACTTTTTTAAAATAAATATATTATAAATAAAAAATGACTAAATTATATATACACAAATTCGAATATTCAATTAATTATAGCTAAATATCAGTTATTTACAATTGAATAAGATACAAAAATATTCCTAATTGGGACACGAATGTTTAAATATTTGTAATTAAATTTAATTTTTAAACGTTAAAATTGGATACGGATATATCTGAGATCCGTCAAATACGAATATAAATATTGATTTAAATATCCATCAACATCCGTATATGTGTTAGTAATCGATAAATTTAAACGAATATAAATTTGAAAACAGCATATTCGATCCATTTACAGCTCTAATCACATGTTATTGGCTTTACACAATCAAGGAGACATAATCCTGGGGGAGACTTCATAATCTCTACCGATCACAAATTTGGGATTTTACGTTAGACCAGTGGACCATTTAGTTCAGTGATATATGATATAGTAGAATAATCCAAACACTAAGAAAGCTTTTGGAATTTATTGGCATTTTATACTAAGTTGTTGGACAGGCATGTTAGGCGAGGGGCAATAATGAATACTAGTATAATATGGGCACATTTTATATGTGTGTAAAATAAAAATAAATTATAATGTTTAAATGATTAAATTTAAAATAAAATTTGTATTGAATATATATATGTGTGTTAACTATTTTTATTATTTATACTATCTTTTCATCTATATTTAATATATTAACTATATGATAAGTGAAAAATTAAAATTAAAGTAAGATTAAATTTTATGATAAAAAAATAAAAATAGCAAAGAAAGTAAAAGAAAATTCTGGAAAATGGGATGTGAGAGATGAGAGAGGAAAGAAAATAGAAAAGGAAAATTAAAATATGTTAGAGAGATGAGAGAAAATACCAACTAAATATTTTATATTTGCACAATTATTTTAGTAGAGATATTTGAGGGAATTCAAAATTATACACACAAAAGAAAAAATCAAATGAGTTCTCATTTAGTATATAGTATATATGCCACCAGCCTGTTAATGCTAAATAACAATTGACAACTTGCCATTGTCTATTGCTCTTGTCACGTCCAAAATATATTATAAGAAAAATTATGTCTACACTCTTTAATGTACAATATAATTATATATCAATCTTTATAATTTTAAAAATTATAAATATTCATTTAGAGTATGCATCACTTTATCAAAATATATCCTTCATCAAATCAAAATATACTTGCAAGTTGTACATTTACCGTGAAGTTATATAAAAAGTCAATTTAAAAAAAAAAGTATTAATGGTATCGGATTATAGATTATGTTGTCCGATGGTGATTATTGTGGTATAAAGTGAAATTATTTCGTACAAATCGGTGAAATAAAAAAATTGATTGAAAGATTTTATTAAGATCAAGAAGACAACTCTCTTGGTGATCAGGTTGACTACTATGGCTGCAAAAAAAAAAAATTATCTTTTGAATATCTCTATTATAGGCCTGACAATGGGTAGGATTTTACCCTACCCTAACCCTTATCATAAAAATACCCGATTACACATACCCTATACCCTATCCTACCCGATTTAAATATTTACCTATTGGGTATGTGTATTGGGTATACCCTATTTTTAGGGTAGAGTATGGACCCTACCCAATCATATATTTTTTTTATTTGTCTTTTTTTGATATTATGTTTTTTTTAACTCACACACATAGTTAATACATACACACGCATTTACACACATTGCACACACACACTTTTTATCACACACACACACATATTTTTTCACACACACACACACACACACACACATTTTTTTCACACACACACACACATTTTTTCACACACACACACACACATATTTTTCACACACACACAATTTTTTTCACACACATTGCACACACATATTTTTCACACACACAGTGTGTGAAAATTGTGTAGTGTGTGTGTGTTTACACACTGTGTGAAAATTGTGTAGTGTGTGTGTGTTTACACACAGTGTGTGAAAACTGTGTGCCGTGTATGTTTTCACACACTGTGTGTGTGTGTATTTTTTTTCACACACTGTGTGTGTGCAGTGTGTGTGCATTTTTTTCACACACTGTGTGTGTGTGTGTTTTTGAGTGTTTATTCGTGTTTACAATCATAAATTTTGAGTGAATATTTATAATTTTTAAAATAAAAAAAATTAATTTATAATTATACTATAGCTCAATTACAAAATTTTCCCTATATTATAATTCATTCAGTCAATTTTGATCTTGAACACTTTATCAAAACTTTTAACTTTTAGAATGTATAAAACTAAAAGCAAAAGCAATGTTGCAGAAAATGATACTAAATGGTGGGCCAAAATCGAACAAATTTGACCAAAATGGTGTTCAGACTTTAAACCATTCACACTTGAAAAGAGAGATTAAAGATGGCCTATTCTGCTCTTGTTTCACTTGTGATTTTACCAAGGGAAGGATGTTTGTTTAATACTTTAATTACACAAGCTTGCCGGGGAGCCTAGTGTAATTCACACAAACTGCAGGGGAGCCTATTGTAGTTCACACATTTCACATAACCACTGTTCTTGTGGGCTCGATCAATAATTAAAAAATGTTGCCAGCCCCGTTTTGTCCTCACAGCTTTGTCCTATTCACGGGTTTTTTTCCTGTAAATATAAAGAATGTGCAAGGACATCTTTGTAAATTCAGAGATATATAAATGCACACCATCATTTCATTCACATGCCAAACACAGCCTGAAGGCCCATGCTATGAACCCACACAAAAGTTATACATTCAATTTTCATCGATAACTGTATATATTTTTTTGATAATAATCGACAACTGTATATTAAAACGTTAATTTTGAGAATATATGATTTATTCTTTCAATTTTCATCGACAACTGTATATCAGACCTTTAAGTGGAGAATAATAATGAAGAAATCTGTGTTCAGTCACTAAAATCATTTCTACCCAATTCTTATCACCTAATTCCACCCACTGCACACAGCGCAAAACCCTCCAACCTTTACCTTAAGTGCGTGTTGTCTGTGTGAAAAAACGAAAAAAAGAAAAGGAGAGAGAGAGAGAGAGAGAGAGAGGAAGATCAGGTCCAGAGATGGCTTATTGTGCTCTTGTTTCACTTATGAATACGCTTGAGCTGATTGTGCACTCTGATCGCTTTCACTCCTTGTATGTGAAACAACATGTCCTCTCTCTACACCAAAAAATACAATCATTGGAAGCACTGTTCGAGGAGAAGAGCTGTGAAGAAGAAGAAATGAGTATTCAAGATTTGATTGAGAGGTTATATAAACATTTGAAGGGTAGAAGATATTTGATTGTGTTGGATGATATGTGGAGTATAGAAGTTTGGGATCATTTGAGAAGGATCTTTCCAGATGACGCTAATGGGAGTCGAATCATGCTAACTAGTAGACTAATGAACGTGGGTACTTACGCCACAGACTCCTTGAACCCTCCTCGTCAGATCTGTTTGCTTGACGAGGAAAAATGTTGGGATCTACTATGTCGGGAGGTCTTTGGACAAGAAGGTTGCCCTCCTGAATTCAAGGAATTGGAGGACTTCGGGAAGAAGATTGCTCGCAGTTGCAATGGGCTACCACTTTCAACTAGTGTGATTGCAGGCGTCCTTGCACAGTCCAACATGACAAAAAAAAATTGGGAGTATGTTGCTCAACATGTAAACTCAATTGCCATTAAAAGTGACGAGCATTGCTCTGAGATATTAGCTTTGAGTTACAAAAATTTGCCTCGTCACCTCCAACCATGCTTCCTCTATTTCGGCATCTTCCCAGAAGATGCTGCAATTTCTATCAAGCGACTCATCAGTTTATGGATCGCTGAGGGATTTGTGAAACCAAGTAGATCAAAAGGCTTGGAAGAGGTTGCAGAAGAATACTTGCAAGATCTTATTGAAAGAAATCTTGTTTTTGTTCGTAAAAGGAAATCTGATGGTAGAACCAAAACATGTGGTATTCATGATCTTTTACGGGACTTGTGTATAAAAGAAGCTCGAAAGGCGAATTTTCTTCACATCATCGACGGGGTTATTCCATTTTCTCCTGGAGGCATGAATTTTCCACGTCGTTTAAGCGCATGTCAAGATATTAAGGGAGACCATTTTATCATTGATGTGACCTGCAATACAATGGAGAGTATGAAACTTGCTCGTTCTTTGGTGTGCACTAATTATTCTCCTTTGGCATACTGGAAATCTTTTACCTTGGTGAGGGTATTGGACATCTGGAAAGCAGATTATAAGATGGAATTTCCTGATGATATTATTTTGCTGGTGAACTTAAGGTACCTAGCTGTAAGGTTATACCCTTTGCTAGAGTCACTTTTTCGTAGTTCCCTAGTACTCTTGAACCTTCAGTTCTTGATTATTCCGAAGTTTTTATTTGCGGAAAAACATAACCAAAATTTGGTCGCAGAAATGTTGCAAATGACAAATTTACGACATCTAGAGGTGGCAAAGTTTTCTCTGCCAAATCCTATTGACAAAAACAACAATCTTGTTGTTCTGAAAGACCTGCATACACTTTCCACGGTATTAAATTTCAGATGTACGGAGGAAGTTCTCAAGAAATTTCCCAACATTAGGAAATTGGTGGTTATTTATGATGATGAAATAGTAGATTGGTCGGAATACCATCTTGAAAACCTCGTTGACTTTTCAAAACTCGAAAACTTACAGTGCGAATTCTTTTATTCTCCGAGAGAGAGTTTTTTGCAGTACGCCATTCTCCCTCAAAGCCTCAAAAAGTTAAGTCTGAGTAATTCTTCGTTGCAATGGAAAGAGATGACAATCATTGGTTCAATGCCCAATCTTGAAGTGCTCAGATTGAGATGGACCTTTGACGGGCCAGTGTGGGAATCAGTGGAGGGGGAATTTCGTCGACTAAAATTTCTGGAAATTTATTGGTCAAAACTAAAGCAGTGGATCGCTGACAAAACACACTTTCCCAACTTGAAGAAACTAGTTATAAGGCACTGCGACTATCTAGAGGAGATCCCATCCGGTATTGGAGAAATAGAAACACTAGAAATGATTGAAATCGATGACGCAAGCGATTCTGCTCTTGCTTCAGCGGAGAAAATTCTAGAGGAGCAACAAGACATGGGGAATTATGTCCTTCAACTTCGTGTGCATCGCTGGTGGGACAAATAGAAGGTAATGCAGTTTCGAAAGCCATGTTAATTATTTTCTAGATAACTGGACTTTTTAGCAAAGGGCAGTGATCAGATTCTTAATATGAAAAAACACTAGTATTTAACCGTCGCATGAAAAATAAGTATTTTTTATTTATATATTTTCTTGAATTTCAAAATAAATTAGCTTTTACATCATATAAATCGATATAAAAGAATATTCAAAGTTTATTCAATAATAGAATATGTTTAATTTCAATATTAATTTTGATATAATTAAGGTGCAAAAATATCTAAAAACTTTATGTAGAAAGAAGTGACAAATAATTTTAGTTATTTAAAATTAAAATTAATGATAAATATTTTACGTAAAACAATATTTTTGTTATTTTATTTGAATTAAAACGTAATCCATCTTATTTTAGATATTGAATAAATATTGGATTCTTTTGGATAAAGATGAATAATGAGATATGTTTTTAAATTCACATAATAAGTAATTTTTTCACATAGCAAAATAGAAAATAAATGAGGCTATTTACGTATGTGCACGCACTTAGATAATCGCAAAAATTTTGAATCATACGTGTGTATATGTGTATACATATATATATATATAGAAATTTTAAATTTTAATTTAGATTAAAATTAATTTATTCTCTCCATCTTAGCAGCAGAGAGCAGAGGAGTATGATTCGGATGCAGAGGAGTTTATTGTCTCCCCTTTCATTTTCTTGAATATATCTATTTGTTTGAGTCATTATTGTTATGTGAATTTAAGCTTTTTACCTGTATAATAAATATGACTATTCTTTGAGCTTTAAGTTATCACCAATATTTATATTATAAAGTGATGATTCTTTTTATTTTCTCACTAATTAAATTTATTGAGTGATTACAATTTTTATGTTGTCACAATTTCACAGAAGGGTGACAACAATTAATGTTTGAATTGTCACTACACACTTATTGTTACAACTTGATGATTATGAAATTGTCTTTATGATTTCATGATAAGATTTTATTGATACTAAATTGACACTATAGATGTATTATCAATTATTATTGGTGATAACTTAAACACTATGTTGTCACTAATTAACATCATTTTGTAATAGGATAATTTTTTTGTCACTAAATATATATAATTAGTGACAACTCGTTTATTATCATTTGTTATATTGTAATTTATTTACTCATTTTCTTGTAGTGACTCAAAGGTTTATGACCTATAACTTTATTAAATATATTAATCTTAAACACATGCCAAATTAATGTGTGATATACATGAAAATTTATACTTTTATTTTAAAATGTTATCTTTCAAAAATGATGAGATTATCTTTTTATATCTTATAAATCGTCCCCCAAATTAAAATTCATGACTCTGTTCCAAATGAGGAAAATAAGCCTAAAAATTGAGTATACTTAAGAAATGTAATATTTTTTGGTTCTTTTCATCGTGAACTTATCCAGTACTGCTCGATTAGGCCAATACTTTCCCTTTTCGGGTTTTGCTTTGTATCTTTTATGACAAATTAAATTAGCCACACCTGATTAGTGAAATTGGTGAAATTACACAATTCACCAGGCAGATTAAAAAATTCAAATGGCAAATTACACTTTGACAACTCGAATGAATTATTTCAATGATATACTCTGTAGAAAATAAAATTAAGCATTTAGCCTCATGTAATACCAAAAATTCCTTGAGATTTGTCTCAATTAACAAAAAGCCCTCTGTATTTATTAATGAAACTAGTCGATCAGGCACACTCAATGCATGTATAAAATAAAAATAAAAATAAAATATGATTTAGTTACATATTTAAACTATGAATAAAAAATAAAAATATTTATTGGATTCTATACATGATTACAAAAAGGACATCGATATGGCTATTAGACATGCTATGTACTTTATTAACAGTATAGACTACAATTTCCCTATACACCGACAAATAAAGGATTTTTTATAATTTGGACATACAACCGGTACTATTTGTAGTATAAAGGCAAATCCTAAGGATAATAATTATCATTTCGATAGATAAAAGAAAAGAAAAAGAAATTATAATCGAGACAAAAATCAGGGGATATTTTTATAATTATCCCTATTTTAATCAGAGCATTGTGAGCGTCAGTAGTGTTCATAAAAAGAGAACTTTTGATGAAGTTTCTGTGTGCACTCTTCAACTCAAAATAGTCAATGAAACAATCAAATCACAAAATTCAAAAAAGAAATTAAAAGATCAACAAGGAGAAAATGAAATTTATTAATTTTGCCCCTATTTTGAAACAACTTTTGCTTGTTGGTAAAGTATTTCAAACTACGTGGTTTCCGTTATTAATAACAAATAAAGTTTTTTCAAACAAACTTGGTAGGCTATGCTTGCAAGAAACATTGCCCTGTCTCCAACAATGTAATTAATGCTTCCATCACATTCCTTTTTCACTTCCTACAATTGTTATGACCACCAAGTAGCGTGGTTTCTATGGAAACATCACCATCGTAGTAATGTCAGTCAGCTCCTCAAATTTATATAAAGTCATGTTATATATATTGAGGCGCTAAGTTTCTTAAATAAAGTTCAGAATTCGAACACAAGAGCTATGAATTGAGTAACTGGGTTGGAAGGATCGTCCTATAACAAGCCTCTAAAGTATTAAATCTAGATTAGTTGGCTAGTGGATCGGAATCGAATTGTTAAGATCAATATATATATATATATAATTTAATTATGTCTTCAAAAATAATAAAATCATCTCTTGTGATTCCTTTAATTTCAAAAAATTTCTAACTCTTTCCTCTGTGGATCGATGGTGGATGGGGTGGGATGAAGGGATATAGAAATAACCCAATTTTAAAGAAGCAACATTGCTTGTGTACGCAAGTTTATATCCACATAACTATAGTTGTTGCTTTTCCACAATCTTTTTACACAATCTTGACCTTTTCCATCCACTACGCTTTCTTCTTTTCACCCATAAAGACCCTTTAAATTCTAGCGGTTCCATGGCTATCACAAAGCTCTTCTATTTAAGGCTCACTTGCATTCTCTAAATTCACATCTTCTCAACAAAAACAAGTTCATTGCATTCTTAAAAATGGACAAAGTTTTCTCAGCAATCCTCTCTTTGGTTCTGATTATCAATCTCGGGGAGAGCTTCGATTTCCATGAGAAAGAGTTGGAGACAGAGGAAAGGTTGTGGGATATGTACGAGCGCTGGAGGAGCCACCACACGGTGTCGAGGAGCATAGACGAGAAGCACAAGCGCTTCAAAGTGTTTAAAGCGAATGCGTATCACGTTCACCGTGTCAACAAGATGGACAAGCCTTACAAGTTGAAACTGAACAAGTTTGCAGACATGACAAGCCATGAGTTCGGGAGCGTGTATGCTGGGTCGAGGATCAAGCATCATCAGATGCTCCAAGGAAGTTTACGAGGAAACGGGACATTTATGTATGAGGGTGTACAGAGCGTTCCGCCCTCTGTTGATTGGAGGACTAAAGGGGCCGTCACCGATGTCAAAGATCAAGGCCACTGTGGTAAGAGATATATTTTATTTGGTATTTCCTACATGCTATAAAGATTCACAAGAATTTAGGTGGTTCGACTCAATTGAATAACCTAAATCATGAGACGAAAAAAATGAATCCACAAAATTCAACAGATTACTTGCTCAATGTTGTTTTTTCCTCTCAAAACTCATTTGAACCCCTTTTATTACTAGAATCAAGCAGAAATCAAAAAGGAATCCGAAACATACAAGAAAACTCACACACACACATATATCTATGTGTGTGTGTGCATAGAGAGAGAGAAAGAGAGAGAGAGAGAGAGAGAGAGAGAGAGAGCTTGAATTTTGCATTATTAACCAATATTTCGACTGATGTTGCAGGTAGTTGCTGGGCATTTTCAACCGTGGTGGCAGTTGAGGGGATAAACCAAATCAAGACAAACAAGTTGGTTTCCCTATCCGAGCAAGAACTTATCGATTGCGACACTGAACAAAACCACGGATGCAATGGAGGACTAATGGATTTAGCATTTGATTTCATCAAGAAGCACGGGGGCATCACGACAGAGACAGACTATCCTTACATGGCTTTAGACAGGACATGCGACCTCAAAAAGGTAAACTATTTTTGCAAGGACTCAATTCAGATCGCAGTTCAAATCCGTTATTCCAAAAGTATATTAGATCTTTTATTTGACATTTACGTTAAATTTGCATGTAACTGCAAAATGAGAGAGAGAGAATGTAATATAGTTTAAAACAGAGGATCGAAAAGCGCTCTCATCCTAGAATCTTGAGCATATTTTGGTTTAATTTCTATGGCAGGAGAATTCCCCAATGGTGTCAATCGACGGACACGAGGATGTTCCTGCAAATGACGAAGATGCATTGCTGAAAGCAGCAGCTAATCAACCAGTGTCAGTTGCAATAGACGCAGGAGGTTCTGATTTTCAGTTCTACTCGGAGGTATATCAGAAATTTATGTACTACAGAATGGTTACAGATAAATCACCCCTGTAATTTATTTCGAAATTACAAATAACCCCTTCTGTTGAAAGTAGACCAAAACTGACAAAATTTATCAAGAAACTCGGATGGCATTATCAATATATGCGAGAACAATTTAAAATTTTTGTTATAATTTAAACAAACCATGTAATAACTAGTGGTGCGGTGGGTGTGACTGTAGGATAGAAACAAGTTACAAGGGAGGTATGTGTAATTTTGGAATCAAAAGGAAATATTACTATAACTGTAAAAAGATAATCATGATTTATTTTGAGACAGGGAGTGTTCACAGGGGACTGTGGCACAGAGCTGAACCATGGAGTAGCAATCGTGGGCTACGGAACCACCCTTGACGGAACAAAATACTGGATCGTGAAGAACTCTTGGGGAGCAGAATGGGGAGAAAAGGGCTATATCAGGATGCAACGTGGGATCAACGCAAAAGAGGGAATCTGTGGCATAGCAATGATGGCATCCTATCCCATCAAGAACTCCTCAGACAATCCCGGAGGACAACCGGCTAAATCCTACGCCAGAGACGAACTCTAAAAGTCGCATCGTACTTCCTAGATAAAAATCAAGAACCCTTACTTTTCACAATCATTTGTTAAGCTTCACACAAAACCATATGTCACTCTAAATGTAAAATAAACATTTCAATTCTCAATAACATACCATAGATTCATGTAGATATCGTTTTGCAATTATTTCAATCTATCGGATATTTTTGCCCTAATTGCTCAAACACCGAGCATAATAGTGTACCTTTTCAAGGACAACGCTCAACCGTAGCATCGGATGGGGTCGTTGCATCCCTTAGCAGCCGACTGCTTCAAACCGTTTCGCCCACCTTTCTCCAGATACTGCTGGTGGTACTCCTCGGCACGATAAAATGTCTTCGCCGGGAGAATTTCGGTCACAATTTTGTTGTTGTGCTCCTTTTGCTTTGCTTCCAATGATTCTTGAGCTAACTTAGCCTGCTTCTCATTGTAGTAGTAAATCCCTGATCTGTACTGTGTGCCAACATCCTCCCCCTGTGAAAATTAAACAAAGGACCGCTTTCGATTCATGATTATAAGGCATTTAGGCCTACTGAAACATCAGTTTAAGCATGTCTGATAGGAGGTCCGAATTTCTTATGAGTCGACTAGTGTAATGCAGCTCAAATTAGAAATTACGTACAATCAGATATAACAATCTCGTAGTCGAGGTACATTTACCAAATTACAAATGAAACATTTCAATTGACCCCTATGATCTGTCCTTTTTGTCCCCGAAATTGACTCGTGATATTACTAGTGTTAAAGGAATACATTGTTCACATACAGAAATCAAACATACACTTTGTTAAGGAATTTCAATTAAGAAAATTATAATGCCAAAATATATATATATATATATATATATATATATATGCTTACCAAATGTCAAAAATAGGACCCACCTCACCAAGGCATTAAACAGCTTGCGTGGGAAATTCATTTTCAAACGTGTACAAAAGATGTTCTCATTAAATATCAAAACTAAGCACATTAAGCTTGATATTGCAACATAAAAATCAAATGTTAATTTGTCCATGTTTTTTAACTATTAATCTTATTTCTTACAAAAGTGTCGTACAATAGCCCCATGAGTGTTTGAAGGAATTTTCACACACACATACACACATATATATATACATATATATGTAACTCCTTGCCCTAATATATATTCACAGAAACCATCATTTTAGAAGAATACATGGGATCTATTTTAAAACAAAATATAAGTGAAAAGCCAGAACTCAAATTCTGAAAATCTCTAGTCAGTCAATTGAAGACACTGTAATTTTTGTAAAGAAAATGAGAACCCAATATTAAAGTTTTTAAGGCCCTCTTCAACAATTTGAATAATATTGATTTACATTTATGTATGAGGATTTCTTTCCAACACTAAACATTTCATATGAATTTTTTGGAAGCGAAAAAAATAAATAAATAAAAAGACAAACTAAAATTCATAGTCTTCAATAAATAAATAGAATATACAAATTCATAGTAACATGCATTTTTCTGTAGGATATTACTAAATGATGTCCTCCTAGTATACTCTTTGTGCCATTTAAGGATTCTAAAAATTTTAAAAATATAAAAAATAGAAAAAAAAATGAAAAATCCTCAAATTTTACACTACAAGAAAACGCGTGATTTTCGGCGGATTTTTCCGCCGAAAATTTTCGGCGGAAAATAAAAATAAAAAAAATAATAATATTTTTTAAATTTTTCGGCGGCTTTTCGGAGGAATTTCCGCCGAAAAATTTAAAAATTTAAAAAAAAAATTAAAATTAAAATTTTTAAATTAAAAATAAATAAAAATTAATATTTTTAAATTAAAAATAAATAAAAATTAATATTTTTTAAATTTTTCGGCGGAATTTCCGCCAAAAAATTTAAAAAATTAAAAATAAATAAAAATTCATATTTTTTTAATTTTTCGGCGGAATTTCAGCCGAAAAATTTAAAAAATTAAAAATAAATAAAAATTCATATTTTTTAAATTAAAAATAAATAAAAATTCATATTTTTTAAATTAAAAATAAATAAAAATTCATATTTTTTTAATTTTTCGGCAGATTTTCGGCGGAATTTCCGCCGAAAAATTTAAAAAATTAAAAATAAATAAAATTCATATTTTTTAAATTAAAAATAAATAAAAATTAATATTTTTTAAATTTTTCGGGGGAATTTCCGCCAAAAAATTTAAAAAATTAAAAATAAATAAAAATTCATATTTTTTAAATTAAAAATAAATTAAAAATTAATATTTTTTAAAATTTTCGGCGAAATTTCCTCCGAAAAATTTAAAAAAATTAAAAATAAATAAAAATTCATATTTTTTAAATTAAAAATAAATAAAAATTAATATTTTTTTAATTTTTCAGCGGATTTTCGGCGGAATTTCCGCCGAAAAATTTAAAAATTAAAAATAAATAAAAATTAATATTTTTTTAAATTAAAAATAAATAAAAATTAATAATTTTTTTAAAAAAAATATTTTTTTAATTATAAATAAGTAAAAATTAAAAATAAATATTTTTAAATAAAAAATAATCTTAATTTAATATATTTTTAGAATTTATTAAAATTTATAATTTTTATTTCAATTATTATTATTATTATTATTATTCTTATTATATTAAAAATAAAAAATAATTAAAAAATTAAAAAATAAATAATAATTTCGGCGAAATTTCGGCGGGAAATTCCGCCGAAATTATTATTTATTTTTTTAATTTTTTTAATTTAAAAAAATATTATTTTTCATTTATTTTTAATTTTTTAAATTTTTCGGCGGATTTTCCGCCGAAAATCCGCCGAAAAATTTAAAAAATATTATTTTTTATTTTTTTAAATTTTCCGCAGAAAATCCGCCGAAATTTATTTTTTCCGCCGAAAATTTCGCCTAAAAAACTGTGTTTTCTTGTAGTGTTAAATTTAACCTCACTCATCCATTTCTTTGAGGGGGGAAAAAGAAAGAAAATGAGACACCCTTATGCCCTTTTCCCAAAAGCATAGTCACTCTTCTACATATATACCAATCGAATGACTAGTATAATATATACGCCCTGCTGAAAGATAAATCAACCTACTCAATTCTCAAAGTGAAATTGATTACAACTCATTTGAGCTCAGTTCATTAAGCATAACAAATCCAAACTCAAACACATTTTTTTGTTCGATAAAATTTAAAACTCGACTCAAACTTAGCTCGATTAATATTTAAAACACAGTTAATTACTTGAACTCAGCTCGAGTTTGGCTCAATTAAAGCTCATTTGAGTTCAACTCATTTAATAATCCGACCAAACTCAAATAAAATTTTAAACTCTAACAAGAAATTCAAATCGAGATTGAATTCGGTGACACTCCTACCCGTGATTAGCTCTGCTATGGCCAAACCTAATTTGGCTGCAATTTCCGAATAAATATAAATAACCTTAATATGCATGAGTTGCGCTCCTTTTTTTTTTTTTTTTTGGATCAATTTTCTCCCTATAGATTCAACAATTTAACCAACATAAAGCAACTTTAAAAAAACACACACACACACACACACAAAAATACACACACTGAAAAGCAAGAAACCTCAGCATTTCACACCTGGCGATTGAGAGTGGTGGGATCATGTTTCCACCAGAACACATCAAGCAAAGTGGTGTAGGGGGAAACATTCGGGTCGAACTGGACCCGAACCACTTCAGCATGGTTGGTGGATCCGGTGCAGACCAGTTTGTAATTCGGGTCATGGGTATGGCCCTGCGAGTAGCCCACTTCAGTCTTGACCACACCCTCCACTCTCTGGAAAGCTAACTCCACACTCCAAAAGCACCCGGCTGCGAACTGGGCGAGCTCCAGATTCGGATCCACCGGAGCTTCCAGATCCGGTTCTAGTGCCTGGTTCGTTGACTTGGTCACCTCTTCTGCCACTGTTGTGAGCTTTCTGAGCTTTGATTTTTTTTGCGAGTGGTTCAAGATTTTATTAAGAGGATATATAGAAAATTAATAATAATAATAATAATAGAGAGTTGACCATTAATGGGATTTAGTTTTGTGTATTATTATTATTATTATTATAAGAAATTGAGAAAAAGATATTGAATGGTAGGGTATGGTGGGCAGATGCATGAAGGTTTATTCTATTTTATTTATTTATTTATTTTTTTATAAAATAAGTGCATGAGGATTTAGATATTTATTTTTGGTCAACGTAAAGATTTGATTTGCTGTTTCGATTTGGGAGTTTTAACTAATGGTGTATATCCGCCCGATTGTCCCTTTTTATGGTATTTTGTCTTAAATAACCATTGATATTGCGTTCTATCGAATTTGACAAAATTACTCAATCAATTTTGTTATTCCACACAAATCGTAACAAAGTAATTTCACTTTATTTTACCATAGCCAATACCAAGTATCGTATTTATAATTCAATATGTACCGCCACTATTTTTTTCTTAAAATTAACTTTATATGTACTTTCTACATTTTAGACTTATCAAAATTGTAAGAATTTTACCTTAAAAATCTGTCTAAAACACTAGAAATACAACTCCTAATTACATTTCACTTTAATGAATGATTAATTTTATTAAATTGATACATACCTTAAGTAAGTATTTATAATTTTTAAAATTATAGAAATTAATTTATAATTATAGTATGCCTCAAGGGGAAGTAATTTGCCCTTTCTTTTTTCTTTCATTTTCATATTTACATATAAATATCGAATGTATGAATAAGTTAATGTAAGGTTCGAAATATATTGTTCATGTAGAGTTTTTTTCTTTTTTAGGGCCTTCTTGGCAGCAATTTATGAGCCGACAAAATTTAATTCATCTTCGTAACTTAATATATCATAAATAAATTATTGATATATTTTACCACACAAATTGTTCTTCACATTTTAGTTGTAATTTAATCACGATTAACTCGTTTATCGAGCGTATATTTAATTAATTTATTCTCATTTTATCTACATTAAGTAATTAGCCCACAAATGGTTCCACTTGATAGAAGATTCGGGGATATGCTAAGATTTTCATTTTTTTCATAAAAGATGATTTGTATTGATCCAAATTCGATTCGAGTTTTAGCGTATTTCATCGATTCAAATATCTCATGATTAAATCTGATTATAGATATCCGTAATTCAAAATTAATAGATATAATATTGAGTAAAATAGTGTGATCCGTTAAAATTCTGAATTTAAATTGTAATGATACTTTTTATTAATAAATAACCTTATTTCTAAGACCCAAAAAAAAAATCTTATGTATATAATGTTAGCAAAGATGTGTAAATAGAATGCAATGCATAAACTGTTGTAATTAATAATACACTTTTTTTTAATTTGTTAAAGTAATTTTTTTTAACAAATTAATGTTTAATTTTTATATATATTCTAAACTACTTTTCTACTTACTTAAATTTATTTTCTATATAACAAATAATTTTTTTACTATTTAGTTGATTTTAATGTTTTAATTTTTATAATTGTTAATTGGATGGAATTTTTTTTTATCAAATTCAAATTCAGTAGTAATGAATATATATCATATAAGATTCGGGTCAGACCCGACCATTGAGGAAGTTTATGAATTTTTCAATTTCGGTCCAAATCCGATCCATTGATAACCCTAAATTTAAAACTACCTTCTTGCAAGTCCAGGCTGACCCAGCTTAAATTCAGTTAAAAGTTTGGATCATAAGTCCAAACTCTGTGAAATGAGCAATCAACAACAGATTTGGGCCTAATAACTCAGCTAGTACAATTAGCCCAGTTTAGTGATTATCCATATAGTATTCGGACAGAAAAATTCAATATGCAAAAAAATATATATATATATATATATATATTGAACTATGTGTTTTCATTTCAGTGATTAAATTGTAATTTGGATATCCCACGTCGATTGCTAAATTTCCCTAATAATTTAGATTAATATTTTCTATAAAATAAATAACAAATTTACATAATAATTGCTAGTGGAACCAATTATATTATCGAGTTCTTTGCTCATTCTATAAGTTTGATGTATGACAAAAACTAACAACAAGTAATAGTATCTATTGCCCTTATAATCAAATATGTGTATACATATATCTATGACATTTCAATTAATGATGCAGAGTTTACATATTATATCTTAGGAATGTCATCTAAATAAAAAATAAAAATATGAAAAATAACCTTGAACATATTGTGATTGAAATATCGATCACAAAGTTCTTTCATGAATATAAAAATTAGCGATTGATATTCGGTCACAACGTTTGATTGTAGAAAAATTAGTAACCAATAAATCAGTCACAACCCTTTTTTTCAAAAGGACAAAAATATAAATATAACTATAAGAAGTTTGAGCAAATGAAAATATTTTATGACTTATATTTCAGTTACAACTATTTTGTTTTATAAAAAAAAATATTAGTGATCAATTTTTCGATCACAAAGTCACAATGACATTAATTTATTGTTTTTTTTACAAATTATTTTTAATATTTGACACTGATAAAATGGGTAAGTGATTGAGAAATTATTTTCAATTTATGTTGTAATCAAATTGTTTGGTTTTGCAACAAATTCAGTGGTCACAAGACGATTTTCATTCTATTTGAAATCGATCACAATTCTCCAAAAGTAGGAGAGAGAGAGAGAGAGAGAGAGAGAGAGAGAGAGAGAGAGAGAGAGAGAAGGGAGAGTTCATAGAAGAAAAACAAATCTGGGTCCCCATTTGGTCATTATGAAAAGTACCAGCTTTTGTTAATTAGTTTTTAAAAGGACTTGCAAGATCATGCCAGTCCTTGCCACTCGTTAAAGACTGAAGTCCCTAACCCGCGCATGGTACGAAATGTTGCGCACGAACGCCGAAAGTGCATTGTGGTAGGGAAGAGAAAAGGAGCAAAGCTAGTTAAGAATATGTACACACAAAGACATATAAACTCATGATCAAGAAATGCATGATGATTTGTCTCATGTAGGAATTATACATGTGTAATTGGTTGGTTTGAGTCGAGTTTGGATTAGAATTTTACTGACGCTTGTAAAATTTTAGGAATATTTGTCCAAATATTAGCGTGAGAATACATGCTTTTCGTCTGATATCAGATCATCATTCTTGTGCTCATTATTGGTAGTTTGATCGATCTAAATAACCAACACTTAGTAATGCTATGTTATTTTCAGTTGTAACTAGAATAAGCTCTAAATATATATTAGACTCTTATATATATATATATATATGATAGGTTAAATTGGATTTATTCCCAATGAAATTTGTCGAAAGAGACATTTTATAAAGGTCAGATTTCCTTAGTTGGAAAAAATTACATCATATCTCTTGACTTGATCTTTTAATTAGCTCATGATACCAGTATTGACCAAACTATTATAATTTATATAACACCATTGTGTTTTATCGACGTGTGACATTTAATAATACATACTAGATTTGGGGTTTGTCATACGAGAAGAAACCTCAAAAAAAAAAAAAGCCATTGAAGTTTCATCCATTTCGGGTTAAATTTTCATGTTCTACTAGACTATTATGTGACAAATTTTCCTATATAGGGGAAAATGGTAGTTACTGATGTCACAAACTAAAGATGTAAAGTTAGTATTTCTTGATTTTAAATATGTCATTGCATTGTCTGAATCATAATGTGTATATTACTTATTGTTTTTCTCAATACATACACAAAAAGCAAAAGGTAAAAGAAAAATAACACATAGCCCATGATTACTAACCCCATGCTCATGTTTCCATGTCCCTCTTGGGTACCACTTTAGTGCACACTCTTGTGCCCTAAGTTTCACAATAAATTGCCACTTAGAGAGAATCTATCAACCACCAAACAAGAAAAATTGCCATTTAGAAGAGAGAGAGAGAGAGAGAGAGAGAGAGAGAGGGGGCCATTAGGAAGATTCCATAGTATGTCAAATGCTCTCATTTTCTAAGGACAATGCCAAGGGATTTTTGGCCCCTATGGATCTTGTCCAAGAGAACATTATCATGAATTGTGACAGCTCTTGTATTTATTTTGTATACCTATTCTTGAATATTCAAGAATGTAATGATTTGAGGAGAGAGAGAACCCAATTTGGATCCTAGGTTCTAAAGTTATAAAAATTTATACAGACACTTGTTTCCATCTTTTTTGTGTAGTATTTGATTCCACTTGGTGAAGGTGATATTTAGATATTTTGGACATTTTTTCAAAGAACAATATATCTATGTCAATTTTTACTATAGTAGTGGTGTTTGATGAAATTGTGGAACTTTTTTTTGCCGCACAATTTAAACAAAACAACAAAAAAAATGAATCTCACATTTGAAAGGGCCCCTAGTCCACAAAATAAGGAGAAAAAGATAAGACAAGTGTAAGAAATTCAATGGGATTAATGATTGATTAGTGCAAGATTTTTTATTCCGAAAAGACTGTAAATTGCAAGAACATCACATATTTAAAATCAAATCAAATAATATATTATAAAATACAACTTGATAAGTTACTAATAATAATATTTTATTATACGACTTTTGAGCGAACTGATATATTCATACTTAATCAATCATATATTAAGTATTATAATGTTTATTAATTGTTAATTAATTTTTTTTAAAATATACATCAATCGTGTAGTAAGTATAATTTTATGAGCCATGTTATTAATATTGATGCAATCAAACTCAACCTGAGCTAAAAATTTTCCTCATTTTTTTTTTTTTTTGATCTTTAGATTTCTTTCTTCAAGTTCTTTTTTCCCTTTTTTTTTCTTGTGGTCAATTCTAATTCTCTCAAAAGGAAAAAGAGAGAGAGAGAGAAAAAAGTTATGCCTAATTATTAAGGTCAAATTTCTGATTTAGTGCCTTCAAGTCTTTTGAGTAATTAAATAATTAATCAAGTCATAGTGCCTTTTCTTGTCTTCCTACTACTATTTCCTAGAAGATCCTATTGAGACGCCCTTGACATTTCAGCTCAAAAGCACGTTTTTCGCGAGTTATTTAAAAAAAATTATATATCTTTGTAGTTTGTACCAAAAAAAAAAATAAAAAATTATATATCCTCGAATTAATAAACAAGACATTTCTCTTCTTCTTTTTTTTTTAAATTTTTTACAAACAGACTATTTTATAATAATTACGGAGCCAACTTCTATAAACATATATAAACAATTAATTTATCTTATTTACTTCAGAATTAAACATCTATACTATCTATACTATCGATACTATTATATAAAATACTAGCCTCCTATAAAAATTATTTTTGGTTTCTTGGATCTATCATTTGAGTTTATCTTTTCTCCTATCACCTCTCTACTCCCTAATCTTCAACTTATTTTAACTCTTTTTACATTTATTGTCTTAATTTTATTTCATTTAAATTTATTTTTTTTCACTTATCATTGATTTAATCAATAAGTTGAAAATAGATAACAGAAAATTATTCTCATACAAAAAAATTAATAAATATTTATAATTTATACTACCTGAATTCAAAAATATAATTATATTTTTTTTTTTTGCACATGTATCGAATGTGCAAAAACAACTAATTTTTTATAGTTGATATCTAACTTACAATTATTTCCTTACGTCGGCTAATATACGTTGCTTGAAGATACTATTATTCAAACTTTAATAAACTTTACATGTATAGATGATGCATGATATTCAGATTTTTTGCCAAATTTTGTTAAATTTAATTGATTATAATTTTTAAATTAAGAAAAGGTTTTGGATAATAACAAATAGTCATAGGAGAAGACGTCGTAATTGATCCTTTTTTAGAAGCTATATAGACTATTTAATGATTTTATATAAATAAACAATATTAAACATCATTACAACTTGTGAGAGCCAAGTCGTTTAAGAAATAAATAAATATATTTATTTGACGAATTCAAACATTTTATTAATAGAATCAAGATTATTAGACTCAATTATCAGATTTTGTATGATGTAATTTGGCCACTTAGACAAACAAATCTTAAGACTAATTTTTCAATATTATAGCCTTTTTTTTGTTAATTGTATACTCCAAGTCTCCCAATATTATTGGTTATTTCTTTTTCTAGTCCACTTTTGGATCAATGCGTTTGGTCTAATTAATCCCTTTTACAAGTTTCGATTTTTTTATATATTTCGAACTATACCTCAATTTTAAGAAGAAATCAAAAGGCACCCTCAAATTTCGTAAATTATATAATTACCCCAAGTGAAGTCTTGAATTAATGAGGGATAAGCTTCCCTTGGTCAAGAGATTTAGTTAACTTAAAAGGGTGGTGACGATGGCAGCGCAGCTTTCCTATTGCTAGAGCAATTTGTTACTCACTCAACATTCCCATTTTTTTATAATCTTAATTGTTTAGTTCAAACGTGTCCTCGCTCACCATTCCTATTTTTATATAATCTCAATTATTTAGTTTATAAGTGCGTGGCCAACCATTGAAGTTATATACGAATGTTTCATATTTATTAATTCATTATTAAGAGAAGCTTATGCAATTATCCATAACCGAGAGAGAGAGAGAGAGAGAGAGAGAGAGAATATAATAAATAACTTCAACTATATAAAATGAAGAAAATACGATTTGGCAAACCATCCATCTATCCACAAGACTACTACTATAGTTTTACATTTTTAGCCCCCCATCATCTAGTCGGCTTCCTATTTTTATGCTATACCAACCACAAACAAAAGAGACACATAGGGCACCACAACAACTAGAAATCTTTTACAAAACCCTAATTCTTCATTTCACCACAACTTAGGTGGCCATCACAACAACAAAAAAAAAAAAATGCTAGATTTTCATTCATAATGTGAAGCTTCTCATGGCTTGATTAGCCATAGCCATTCTTGGTTCATCTTCTCTCTTCCTCTTCGGGAGAGACAACGAAGATATAGCTCTGGCTGAGACCACTTTCCTCACAAGCAACCTCCACCGCGCATCGTTTTGCCTTCGGTCTAGTTGCGCCCTTAACTTGAATTGTCTGTTGCATAACGTGCCAATCATAAAGAGTATTAAATACTCAAAAATATACTTCTGGGCAAACATAT